>VZRI01009123.1:230449-254326 GCA_013397515.1 Upupa epops | reverse complement strand
AAGCCAGCTGTCTCCCAGCACCCCCAGGTCCATTTCTGCTGGGCAGCTTTTGAGCCACTCATCCCTAAATCTGTAGCAGTGCCTGGGGTTGTTGGGACCGAAATGCAGGCACAAAGGAAGAAAAAGCTTTTTTCGACAGAAAACAGAGACAGACAATAATACTATAGAACAAGATTGTTCCATCACCGGAGCATTTTGGAAATGTGCTTCTGATCGTTTCCTTCAAGCTGTTCCACCTGCGTCCCAATAAATCTACCAGCCATCTCCACCTCCTCACACACTCCCCACAGTACTCCTGTTTCCCTCATACTCTCATAGCCCATCTTAACAAACCCATGTGGTTTTTGCCCGTCTCTTCTCTCTCTCTGGTTTGCCGGTCACAGATGTGAGTGGGCTGAAACACACTGGTTGCACTCTGGCTCTGGGATGCTGCTACTTGGCTCGAAGGAAGCAAACTGAGAGCCAGGTAAGGGAGCTAATAGGTGATGCTTATCTTAATTGACTTAATGGGATTAAGTATCTCCCCTGACCCTGGAGGCACAGCTTGCATTCACACTATTGCACTCTGCTACTCATCAACATAACAAGGCCTTCAGTAGAGTGGTTAAGTCTGATGGGAAGAGGCTGAGGCAGTTGGGGTTGTTTAGCCTGAAAAAGAGGAGGCTGAGAAGAGATCTTACTGCCCTTTACAACTACCTGAGAGGAGGTTGTAGGAAGGCAAGTGTTGGCCTCTTCTCCCCAATAACTGCTGACAGGACAAGAGGAAGTGGCCACAAGTTGCTCCAGGGGAAGTTCAGAGTGGAAATTGGGAAAAATTTCTCTAGTGAAAGAGCAGTTAAACATTGGAACAGGCTGCCCAGGGCAGTGGTGGAGTCCCCATCCCTGAAGGTGTTCAAAAGGCGAGTGGATGTCGCACTTTGGGACATGGTCTAGTGATCATGGAGGTGTTGGGCTGAAGATTGGACTTGATGATCTTGGAGATCCTTTCCAACCTTAATGGTTCTGTGTGATTTTGTGTGGGTGGCTGCACAGCATGATGGTGGGCTCCCCTTGTGAACCAAAACACCTCCAGGAGTTATTAGGAAAGCAAGAGGTGCTTGGGGCACAACTATGCCAGGGACCATGCCAGCAAGTTAGTAGCATACATGGCCACATGCCAGGGTCCATGGGCTCCATCCAGTGCTGTTTATTTTAGTAGTGCACATATACTGCTGGGACTGCCCTTCCCCTCTCGCTTCACAATTTGCTTTAGAAATGTAATATCCTCTATCAAATGGGACTGATCCTCACCAGCATGCTCGAAAGTTATTGGCAAGGAACCCCAGGCAGTCAGTATGATCAAAGAGCCTTAATGCTTTAGAAAAATAAGCTAAAAATAAACAAAGTCAATGTATCGTTTTCAATTAGACCATAAAGCGGTTTCCAGCCAAGCTGGAACGTACTTGTTCCAGGAGAATTAACTGAAATGCAAGCTCTGTTCTGCTGCAAAACCCGCTTCTCCTCAGACACGTCCTTTCCCTCCAACTAACTGGAAAATCAGAAGTCGATTTACTCTTTTCCTAGTTGTGTGGCAGCCAACGTCATGATGAGAGGAAAATCATGCTGGGAGAAAGAATAAGACCAACAATAACAAAACGATATATTCCTCAAGGTTTAGGGTGCAAAAGGCTTCACAGTTAGTAGAATGGGATCAGTCAGATCTATCTTGAAACAATAAACAACGAAGAGCAGTTGTATAAAATGAGTTTGTTTTAAAACGGGCATTCAAAGGCATATCATCTCCATTTGGTTTATGTTTTCACCATCTGGTTTTTATTGCTGACATTGTGGCTGTCATAAGCTATGTGAAATATTTGATCCTGATATTCTGAACAATCTGAGATGGATGATAAGCAAAGCCCAGAAAGTTCATGAATTTGTACCCCAAAGATTGGTTTCCCTGGAGCACCCCAGCTCTCTGCATCGGCCTGATAACTCCATGGATTACGTTTCCACTCGGGACAATAAAGACGCTGACACCAGTAGCCTGCACGGTGTCCTCAGGCAAAGCAAAGGAATTAGTAAGCAGCAGAGGAAAACTAAACTTCAAGTTGAGATTGAAACATTTTTGGCTTGTAAATTACGGCTTTCCTCACTCATGGAATTCTAGCTGAGTGCATGTCCTGGTTTGAGTTAGAACTGAACTGAGTCTGCTCGGTTATTTTACTTTCCAGCTAAAGACGGCACTTTCTGCAGTTAGCAGCCTATTTGTGAGACAAGGCTGCACAAGTCTGTTTCTACAAGTGGTAGCACTTGATGTTTAAATTTACTACCAGGAGTTGGTGTGCAGAAAGGCTTTTGTTTAGACTTGCTCCTATGGAGACCAAGGTCACTGCTAAATCCTGTGTGCCATGCTGGGGGTGCCATAGGTGAGAGGCTGCACCTGCAGAGAGGAGCAGACAGAACAGGTGACCCTAAGTCATACTGGGTACAAGGCTAAGGGACCACAAGGGTCAGCCCTCTTTGGCCCTATTGGGCTCTTCACTTTTTAGCCCTCTTCTCTCTTCACTACTTTTCTTCCATGGCTAGTGTCTGAGGGGGACTCTTGTCTGTCCTGCCTTTAATCCCAATCCATGCATTCCTGAATCCAGCTCCTGCATTCAGTTCCTGTCTGCAGCTGAGTCCACTCTGCATCAGCATCACTGGTGATGGTGATTCAGTTGCCAGCAGGGAGGCTGGGTTTGGTACTGACTTTGTATAGATTTCATATTACAGTCATTTTCATTAAAGCTGGTGTAGTTTTCTTTTCCAACCCATAAGAACTCTCCCTTATTCCTTTGCTCTTCCCCTCTTGAGGAGGCTAATACAGAGCATCTGTCATTCATCTTCTGGTGGTTCCAGCCTCAACCCGTGACAGCAGACAAGACTTTATCAGCGAACTGAGGAAAAACACTTCTTACCTAAAGGCTGTCTTGTCAGCATTGCCTTTCACAATGATATTCTGAGGCAGAAGGTTTAATTATTTAGGACCTGATCAAAACCATAACAATTGCAGAGGTCTTTTCTAGCTTCAATAACTCCTGGACAGAAAGATAAGGAACATAGAAAGAGGATAAGATTTAAAAAGGCCAATTGCAGGGTCCTAAATTTTAGCCACGACAACTCCCAACAGAGCTACAGCCTGTCTGTTGAGGGACAGACAGGACGTGGCCCTTAGTGCCCTGGTCTGGCTGATGTGGTGATGTCAGGTCACAGGCTGGGCTGGATGAGCTTGGAGGTTTCTTTCTGCCTCAATAATTCTGTGATTGTGTAAAGAGGGTTTTATAGGAATTAAAGATATTATCTTTCTGTTCAAAAATAGCTTTTTATGACAGCACTGCTGTTGGGTTTGCATGCACCTAAGTTTTTGTGTCTTTCCTTTCATTTCAGGCTGTGGAACGTTTACTTTTCTATCTTCTGCTGTTGCTGCCATAAGTGGACTTCTAATGGGCTATGAGATGGGCCTTATATCTGGAGCTCTTCTCCAGATGAGCAGCATATTAGCACTCTCTTGCAAAGAGCAGGAAATCGTCGTAAGCTCCCTGCTTTTTGGGGCCTTACTTGCCTCCCTCACTGGTGGATTCCTGATAGACCGGTTTGGAAGGAGACTTGCTATTATTATTGCATCTTCTTTACTCGTGTTAGGGAGTCTGATTTTACTGCCCTATGAATCGTACGGGATACTGATCATGGGACGGATTGCTATAGGTATTTCCATATCACTGTCATCAATTGCAACCTGTGTGTATATCGCTGAGATCGCCCCGCAGCACCGCAGAGGCCTCCTCGTATCCCTAAATGAACTCATGATCGTGATAGGCATTCTCTTTGCCTACATCTCAAATTATGCCTTCGCCAGTGTATCTCACGGCTGGAAATACATGTTCGGCTTTGTGATTCCACTAGGTGCTTTGCAGGCTGTTGCCATGTATTTCCTTCCTCCAAGCCCTCGGTTTCTTGTCATGAAAAATAACGATGAAGCTGCAAGAAAAGTACTGGAGAGGCTACGGGAAACTTCAGATGCTACTAAAGAACTTACTGCGATCAAGTCTTCCCTGAAAGATGAACACCAGTATAGTTTCTTGGACTTGTTTCGTTCGAAGAACAACATGAGGGCCCGGATGTTGGTAGGGCTCACTCTAGTATTTTTTGTGCAAATAACTGGACAACCTAATATTTTATTTTACGCCTCAACTGTTTTGAAATCAGTTGGGTTCCAGAGCAACGAAGCCGCCAGCTTGGCTTCTACCGGGGTTGGAGTAGTTAAAGTGGTCAGCACGGTCCCAGCCACGGTTTTTGTGGATCAGATTGGAAGTAAAACTTTTCTGTGCGTTGGCTCCTCTGTTATGGCAGTATCGTTGTTCACGATGGGTTTAGTGAACCAGAACATACATGTGAATTTCACCAGCATCTGTAGGAACCAATCTCCAGAGGACTTCTTTCTCCAGAGATCAGGAAACACCACTGGTGTCACCAATGGGACACTCAAGGACCTCTTTTCTAGTGTGGCTTCACCAGAAAGATGGTCATTTGATGTGCAGAGAAGCCCGAACATCGCCAGGACAGAAGAACTGAACAGGACTGCCCTGGCAGGAGGCAAAAGCATGACGGGATCTGACATGGAAAGCGGGGAGGTTCCCGTTGTCTTGAAATGGCTCTCACTGGCCAGCCTGCTTGTTTACGTCGCTGCATTTTCCATAGGCCTTGGACCAAGTAAGTGTTTCCCTTTTCTAACTCTGATTTACTTACATAAGGTTTAAGTGCTGGGACAACACTGAATCATAGAATGTTCCAGGCTGGAAGGGACCTTCAGAGTCATCTAATCCACCCTCCCTACACAAGCAGGGACATCTCTACCTACATCAGGTTGCTCAGAATCTCCTCAAGCCTGACCTGCACTGACTCCGGGGATGGGGCCCCCACCATCTCCCCAGGCAGCCCATTCCAGCCATCAACCACCCTCACATTGAAGAGGGTTTTTTTTACCTCTCCAGCCTAAGTTTCTCCTTAAATAAATCTCTCTGATTTATTCTGTTGTGTCTCGATAGCACTTGCACATGATTGTAATTTGCAGGGGTTGGTTTTTTAAGCCACACAGCAAACCCTCTATGCTGGGAATACATTAGTTAGTAACTGGCTTTATGTACTTTAGTGCTCGGCTCAAACTTGCCTTGCAAACACGCCATTCTCCCGCTGCACTATGATGATGAAAAGCTTGCCACAATAATACAACCCAACAATTGCACTAACAGCAACTCCCTTGCAGTATTTATTTATTTTAAACACAGCTCCCTAGGAGAGCAGTGTGAGATAAGCATCCATTGCCTGGACAGCAAGTTTGACTGTGTTATTGCAGCGTTACTCCCTGCCTTGCCACCTATCTTGGGACTGGATTCAATGAAATAGGTTCAAAACAGGGGTGTAGCCCAGAAAAGAAAATGTTATTTGAGCTTTTACTTGGGTAGAGCACACTTTAATGACCCTTAAGGCATGGGCACGCACTCAGCTTTGGCCTCCTATTGAAAGGTGCTTTCCTGTTAACCCGATGGTGAATGGGTTCCCAGTCCTTCTGAGTTGACCTAAGGTGAAGTTCCTCTTTATGATCTCTACTTCTTTGAGAGCTACTGAATCTGACGTGGGTTTGCCAGGCTTATCTGAGAAGTCTTTGAGGTTCCTGCTTGTTTTCAGACCTCTTTCTTTACTAAGAGAGCACAAATGCTCTCAAACAGCAAATAGGAAAGAACAAGCACTGTCTCCACCCCAGGATGTTGAAACCATGTAGGATAAAGCCACAGTGGGGCAATTTAAACTGACTCGTCTTTGTGTAGCAGATGAAGGCCAGGTCCAGGAGACATACAGGTATTTCAGATTGCAGACAGGTACTTTCAAGACATTCCCATGTCTTTTAAACTACGCTCTACAGTTAAAAAGCAGGGAGCAAAGAATCAAGAGCTTGTTGGAATCTGCAAAGGATCTAATGTGGTTGAACAGTCTGCATTGGAACACGAGGTTATGATTTGTGTCTCATACGCAGCTTTCAACATCTGCTGCTTACAGTCAAAATCCTTGAACTCAGTTTAAAAACCAAGCTTTCTTATCCTCAGTGCGCCTTTCTTAGTGTAAAGGGAAAGACTTGAGCCCCCGCGCTTATATAAAGTAAACAGCTTTAGCATATTTATGTTATTCATCTCTAAATCTGTTCTGTGGTCTAGACCAGACTGTTAATAATTGTCTGCTCTGCAACAGCCATTGAGGCTTCAGTCCCTGACTGCCAGAGCCAGGTGATGCCCAGGCACCTGAGGACAGAACCCTGGAACCCCTGCAGCGCCAGATTTTCAAGGCAAAAATATCAAACTCTGCAGAGTGTCTGCCTGTTCTCCTGGCTAAGGTGCAGGCAGTGCTGCGAATGTGTCCTGTTTGTAACCTGCACATCAAAGCAGCCTCTTCTGGACAAAAAGCAGACAGGATCTTGCTCTTCACCCTCCACCCCACAAGGCCAATTCTGCAACAAATTCACCTTTATTTTGAGCGAATGCTGTGTGATGTTCTGTGGGGCTAAAGGGAAGTCCTATGTAGTGCCGTTAGGAAACTGACAGTCTTCACAGAGAGGATCACAAACCCCAAGCTTCATTTGGTTTTTAATTCATTTTTCCTTTTGTTTCTCCCTTTCTTCTGGTCAAAGTGCTCGTTGTAGCCTAGATTTGCATAGCAGATATTATAAACGTTGTATTTTTCAATGTTTCCTACATCACACGAAGTAGATGGATTTTTTTTTTAATGATCTAAACATATGCTAAATATGTTTATTGCCATTTATCAAAGCTCCCAGGCAGCAGAGTGATGACCGCCCAAAAATAGTGAGAGATAAAAGCCATTTTTGCATCATAAAAGAATTCACAGACTAGCATCTGCTTTTTTGATTCTGGGGTGCTCTGCATTGATATCATGAACCCCTAAGCAAGATAAAAGGAGTGTTTCTGCTGCTCTGTTTTGCATTCATTGTGTTTGATGAACTGCTGTTCAACTGCTTGTTCACACTCCATTTCACACAATTACAAGGACATTTTGTAGCTACAACAAACCAGTATCAGTCACAGAACAGGATATGCAGTCTCTCCAGGGATGTTTGCAGAGGTGTTTCAAGGCAGTTACTACCTAAGGGGACTTAACACCCATCTTTGTCTTGAGTTACCTTTGCCTCTGCCTCTGAAATCATCAACTGGTTTTACCAGTGAAAGATGCCTGCAGAGCCTCTCTGCTGCCACAGAAAGGGAGAGGAGTGAGAATAGTTCTTCATTGTTTCCAGCATGTGTTTGCAAGGACAGAGATTCACATCTGCTGTCTGTGGAGCAGGGAGCCGGAGGGATCTGAGCTTCACAAAAATGCTGTTATACCTTGCACAGGGAGCAGGGAGTGTGAACTAAGAAGAGGAGTGTAGTGTGGAGGTAGATCACCAATTCATCACCCAAGCTATAAGCTTAGCATGACCCTGGAAATTAATTTAACACAAGGGACACAGAGAGAAATTGTATTCAGACCCATGACCGTGCTTGACCACTAACTGACACAGTTAACTGACATAATTGCAGAGCATCTATAGGTTTTTGTTGGTGTGGGGGTGGTTGGACTCTGTGATCTAGAAGGTCCTTTCCAACCAGGATTATTCCGTGATTCTATTCTTATTCTATTCCATTCCATTCCTATGTAAAACCTCACTTTTTTTATTTTATTTTGAGTTGTTAGGGACATGAGGGGAAAATAAAGGAAGGATCATGCAAGAAAGATTAAGTAGGATAGAAGAAAGCTCATGTGTTCATGTGAAAAGTTAAACCAATGGAGGTGAGGAAGGAAGTTCCTCTTTCCACCTTCAAATTTATCATTGTCTTTATGTATTTTATTGGATTAAGCAATTGAAAACTGCAGAGCTGGGACATTCCTCTCAAGCCCAGAGACAAATTTAGCCTCCTTGACATTGCTCCTGTGATTCGTAGATTAACTGGCTATCTGAGTTGAAACAACCCAGTGATTCTGTAATTCACTAGCATGGTTCAAGGCAGAATCATTTCTGTGTCTTTCACCTCAGTCACGAAATGAAATGTGTAACCAAACCCAGCAGACCTGGGTTCACTTGTGACACTGACCAGCCCAGGGACTCAATCACAGAGGTCATCTCTTTTGCCGTATAAATTGCATTGGACTGCTTTTTCTCTGTCACAAAATGCTCTTGAACTTAATCTTGGCCACCAAACACTCGTTCAGAAACTGCAAAATCTTGCGGGGAAGAGAACTGTCTGTGTGGAAAGCAGGACACTAGCTGGATTTAAGTGGTTGTTCCCATGTTTTGAAATACTGTAAGCTGGATGCTCTTGCACTAACTTGGAAAATACTGGTAAAAGGTGTCTAGGGCTCTGGTTGATATCTTTGTTGTTAGAGCAGTGCTTCAGACTTTTGTAAAAGGTGGTTATTGCATTAATTTCTAACGCACGTGGATTTGATGCTATCAGGCATTCACACTCAGCATTGCCTTGTCTCCCATTTGTTTGTGGTGTTTTATTTTTGAACTTCCACGCTTTGCAGAGCAGCTGTGGCCTGGCCTGAAATCTCACAGAAACAAGCAGCATCCATTTGACATTGCTTTGTGGTTTAGGATGGGAGAGGAGATAGTAGTGGGGATTAAATCAAGTGCTCAGGAATAAGCAAGTGCTTAAATGCTTTGTTGGATCTCACCCAGGACAATAAACCTTGGAAATGTGCATGTTTTGCTGAGAATCAATACAGAAAGTCCTATTTTACTGATTTTTAAAAAAAATATCTCAGATGCTTTATTTTATGGTAATATTCTTAGTCCTGTTCATTTGTACTGAATCATCTTTTAATGCATTCCTCCATATGGTTTGAATATGACCCTCCTAGCAGTTACCAGGTTAATTACTCCGCTGCCTTTCAAACGGTGCCTCAGGTGGCCCTTTCTTTCACACTATGGCTGTGCTATTAAGCTGCAGGGGAAAGGCAAGGCAGCCTTAAATGAAAAGCAAAGCAGGGATTGTGAATTGCCCACTTTTCCCACTTTCCCTGACCCAGACAAGGTTTACCCAAAGCCCCGTGTTACCATGTCAACCAGCACATCAGGAATTGGTTTACATCTTCACAGGCAGGTGTTCTCTAAAATACCAGCCAGCTATCTTAATCTTATCTAACTCGATAAAACCTGCAAGCTTGGGAGGCATTTGTAGGTGGGAAAAAGGTCATAATTGGGAAGAAAAAAGCTTTTTCAATAATGAAACATGGCAATGTCAGTGGGAGCTTCTCCTTAATTAGTCTAAGACTTCATCTTGCAAAGAGAACAGTCTTGCTCAGCCCTGAGGCTGAACTTAAATGTACAAACTGAGGTTCACAGCTGAAATGTGGGACAGCCTTTTCACTGACATCTCTATTCCAGTTCATAACTTTACTTTTAAGTATTGATGGAGGGGAAACTCTTGGCAGATCAGACCAAGGGCTTTCCATTCTGAAAGACACAACCCTTGGTACTGTGTAAATAGTGGCTAGACCGTGCCCCAGGCAATACTCCTCTATCTCTGCACTGACAGTGGATCAATCTGCTATTGCTGTGGACAAAATCTGGTGCTCAGGAAGTACCTAGTAAAAGTAGGAGACATCATGTGCTTTGGCAAACAATGATTTGAGTCAATACTCTGATCCTGTTGCTCTGGATTATATATCTCTGCTAATAATAACTCTGTGTTAATAGTCTTACTGACACAAATCATAGAATCATAGAATGTTCCAGGCTGGAAGGGACCTTCAGAGTCATCTAGTCCACCCTCCCTACACAAGCAGGGACATGTCTACCTACGTCAGGTTGCTCAGAGTCTCCTCAAGCCTGACCTTCACTGACTCCAGGGATGGGGCCTTCACCACCCCCCCAGGCAGTCCATTCCAGCCATCAACCACCCTCACATTGAAGAGTTGTTTTTTTTTTTTCTAATCTCCAGCCTAAATCTCTCTTTTCCCAGCTGGAACCCAGTGCTCCTTGTCCTACCCATACAAACCCTCTGGAATAGACCTTCCCCTGCCTTCATGTAGGCCCCCCTCAGGTACTGGAAGGTCAAAAGAAGTCCCCCTGGAGCCTTCTCTTCAGGCTGAGCAGAATCAACTCCCTCAGCCTGTCCTCATAGGAGAGATGCTCCATTCCCCTGACCATTGTGGTGGCCTCCTCTGAATGTGCTCCAATCTGTCTTGTGCTGGGGGCTCCAGAACTGGGCACAGTACTCGAGGTGAGGTCTCACCAGGGAAGAGTAGAGAGGCAGAGTCACCTCTCTTGATCTGCTGGCCACAGTTCTTTTGATGCAGCCCAGGATGTGATTGGCCTTCTGGGCTGTGATTGCATACTGGTGGCTCATGGCCAGTTTTTCATCCACCAGCACCCGCAAACCCACAGGACTGCTCTTCAGTAGATCCTCTCGCAGCTAGTACTGATAATGCTAGTTACCCTGGCCCAGGTGAAGGAGTCTGGACTTGCCCTTGTTGAACCTCATAAGGTTCATATGGACCCACCTCTCCAGTTTATCCAGGTCCCTCTGGATGGCATCCCATTGCTCAAGCATATCAACTGCACTCCCCAGCTTGGTATCATCCACAAATTTGCTAGGGGTGCACTCCATGCCTCTGTCAATGTCACTGATGCACAGACTGAACAACAAATGTGCTGCTTAAGAATGGCTCATGTGCTTAAAGTTAGGCACAGATCTAAAGTTTGATGCAGGTGAATTAGTAGCCACTAGGCAAAATGAAGCATTTGACCTCCATTAGTGAAGGAATATTGCTGTGATATTGCTGTAACTGGTAATAGGGACTAACAGTCCTCTTTTGTTCCACGGGAACATCATCTTCTGTGGAGTAGTGCGCTGTCAAATGAGCCCCTCGTACAAGCTTCAATACAAGATAATTAAGCCTGCCTATCCTTAGCCAGATTTGTCCTTACTGTGGGGGTCAAGTGTTTTATTTAAGCATTCAGAAAGGAACAGTGGCCTTTGATAATCATATAAAAGGCAGTGAAAGGGTGCACATTTGTTTCCTTGACATTGTTCTGGGAGAGAAGATCATCATGACATTGAAATCTGTGAAAGGGTTTACAGGGCATATGGTGAGGCTTCACCTCAAGTACTGGGGGCAGTTCTGGGTCCCTCGCTTCAAGAAATATATTGAGGTGCTGGAGTGGTTCCAGAGGAGCAATAAGGCTGGGGAAGGGAGTAGAGGGAAAGTCTTATGAAGAGAGGCAGAGAGAGCTGTGATTGTTTAGCCTGGAGAAGAGAAGACTCGGGAGGGACCTTATCACTCTCTAGAACTACCTGAAGGGAAGTTGTAGACAGGTAGGGGTCAGGCTTTTCTCCCAGGCAGCCAGTGATATGACAAGAGAGCGGGGCCTGAAGCCAGGGTTGGGCTGGATGTTAGGACTCCCTTCCTCACAGAAAGGGTGGTTAGACATTGGAATGGACTGCCCAGGGCAGTGGTGGTGTTTAAACCTGGAGATGTTTAAAAAAAGACTGGCTGTGGCACTTAGTGCCCTGGTCTGGTTAATTGTGGTGTTTTAGGTCACAGGCTGTGCTTGATGAGCTCAGAGGTCTTTTCCAGCCTCAGTAATAATTCTCTGATTCTGTAATAAAGCTTCCTTTTGGAGGTTTCCTTTTGGAGAGAGAGTTGGGAGACCTTTTTAGAGGCAAGATGAACTTCAGCCAGCTTTGTGCAGAAGCTACAACTGTCAGGAGGGCTTCAATTGCACAGGCAGTATTTTATTTCACTCATGAAGATGCTAAAAATAAAACATGTTTTATAAATTATGATAAAATAATGATGCCAAGAAGGTATAAATGAGCAATCACATAACCTATTGGCCCTGCTGAAGAAGGTGTAGCTTGCAGCCGAAGTGGAGAGAGATGTCCCCATGGAAAATCAGTGCATGACCTCAGAAGACTGTTTCTTCCCATAGCATCTGATGTCTGTGTCACATCAAGCTCTGGGAGGAAAGCCAGGAAGATTTTCTCAAAAGGAAAGGGTATTCAGGGGGCACCCAGCTTCTGTTGCCTTTGGAAAACAACCCTAACTGTAGAAAACTCTTAGTAAAGGAGAAATAAAGACACTGTGGTGGGCAAACCCATAAGGTCACACCTTCCTCGTGGCTGCCTCCCTGCAGCAGTCAGCACAGCAAAGAACTAGAGGCAGTGACCGATGAGGCACTACAAAAAATGGATGACTGCAGGCCTCTCACTAAGTAAGTCACTGCTGTAAAGGATTTCTTATCCCTTACAATGGGAGTTTTGTAAAGCACATGCACAAATATCTATTTTGCAAGTGCAAAGGGTTAAACTGTCTGTTGGGCACTCCTTCCAGCAGCCTCAGATACTGGAAAAACAGGTTTATTTATCCCACTCAGCTGGGTAATTTCTCCTTTCCGTACTTTTAGAAGTGAAATACGTGAGAATCTGAACTAATTCACACACAACTTCCTCGTGAATTAGAGCCTCTGGCTTCTGCAGTCATTCCTCCGCAAATGCCTCAGAGGATTAGCCTGGATTCAATATTCTGAACAAATAAACACCTACAGGAAGACACATTTCAGGTTTTAATTAAAATACCCTTTTTTGGGGGGATGGGATTATGTGATTTATTGTAATAAGCATATTCTCCCTTGAAAGCTTCTTTTTCCTTCTCTTTGTTCATTTCTGCCTGCCCTGCATGTTGTTCTGTCTTGGTGGCTCTAAGAGAAAGAATAAGGGAGAGACAGTGGCTGTGAAATTAGTTACAAGCAGAATTGTCATCTCAATACATTGGTTCTAATTACTTTCTATTAGGTGATTTAAAAAGGAGTACAGACTATTCCAACCCTGCCTATAGTAAAGCTACGATGCATCCTGCTGTTCTATTGGCTGCTGAATGCTCTTACTGGGGAAAATGGGCCACAAACCACATTCACTACCATTCTACCATTCCTACATCATGATACATCTGTCACTTCTTGCCCAGTAACCCTTTAGATGGGTCTCACTGCCTATAAAACAGTTCTTGGTTGTGCCTAGTCAAGAAGGTTGGGAGAGGAAGGATAGCTGGAGAAAATGAGAGATGAAGTCTACCTCACTGACCCTTTTCAAGTGACCCAGAAAGCAGGGGAAGGAGAGAATGGTCTCAGTCTCTCAGTCTCATCCCTCAAATCTTTCTGCAGTTATAACTGTATAAACTACATATAAACAGTAGGAACACTACACAACAATTTTTATATACTCTGATACAGCCTCAGATGAGTGAAATCCCACTTGTTCCATGTATGTTACTTCAAGGAGTCAGTCTAAAGGATTAACCATTAGAAAAAGAAAGTACCAGAAGAAAACAAGAAGGATTTGTGCTTTGCCACAACACATCATCTCCTTTGCCGTCATCAGCACTCTCAGGCATCTTGCAACCACTTGTCATAGATCAGCTCAGAGAGAAGCATCTCAGTACAGTGAGGTGCATATTGCCACCTTCTGCAGAGATCAGGATGCAGCCAGAGTCATGGACTTAGCTGAGGCTGCTCCTGACTCCACTGCCTCTCAGCAGTAGGGAGAGCAG
Organism: Upupa epops; assembly: GCA_013397515.1. Taxonomy (NCBI): domain Eukaryota; kingdom Metazoa; phylum Chordata; class Aves; order Bucerotiformes; family Upupidae; genus Upupa; species Upupa epops. The sequence goes on along the minus strand of VZRI01009123.1, from coordinate 240,703 downwards.
TTCTACTCCTTTTAATGTGCACACACAGGGTTTGGCTCAGCCTTTGTCAGGCTGGCAGTCTGCTGGCCATTTATTCACTCTCCAAAGCATTATAGACATTTTATCCACATTTGCCTGTTGTTACTTTTGAGCAGACGCTTCAGTCTCCTGTTACGGGTTAGAGCCAAAGAGACAAATAGCTGTTATTAAGCAGAGTCATTGATTTTTAATGCCACTGATAATTGTCTGCTTTGGTCTCCTGCACAAAATCATGGGCAGAGTTTCAGTCCAAACTTTGTGTCTCATATGCACAGATTCACAGAATGACAGGCTGAAAGGAACCTCAAGGATCATCTACTCCAACCTATCAAGCTAAGAACACAGTTTCAATTAGATATCCCAGAAACCTGTCAAGCAGGGTCTTGAAACTGTCCAGTGTAGGGCAATTGACCCTTTCCCTTGGGAGATTATTCCAATGGATAATTGGAATGGGGAAGAATTTTCTTCTGGGCTCCAATTGGAATCTACTCAGGAGTAACTTACATCCATCACCCCTTGTCTTTTCCATTGGACTCCTTGTGAAAAGGGAGTCACTATCTTCTCGTTACCCACCCTTTATGTCCTGGTACACAGTGATAAGGTCCCCCCTAAGCCTTCTCTATTTTATATGCTCTGGAGAAGAACAAACTCCCTCTTACCCTCTCTTCTCCCCAGTCTAAGAATTCCTCACTTTTGTTAGTCCCCCAAACATCCTTCCCCAGAGCTGTGACAGCCTTTACAGGGGTTGCATTGTGCTGGTTTGGAAAAGTGCTGGGACAGTACTGGTGGGTTACAGGCACAGACCCCCCCTGACACAGGTCCCAGCTTTGCCCTAGTGCTGCATGCCCCCATCATGGTTACACGCCTCAACACACCGCACATCACGAAGGCTTGTGCCATCTGCTGCAACATGCCCTTTGAAATCAGAGCAAACCTGTGCTGAAGCTTGCCTTTTCTAGAAGTAGTTGGCCATCTGGCTATCTGTGTTAACATCTAGCAGAGCCCAAAACCGGTAAATGAAAAGCCTGTGGGGTTTCATAAGACTTGGAAAAGATGGTTTTAGCAAAGCCAAGCATTAGCCACATCCTTTGACTTGTTCCTCGTGTGGCACTGTTGGGGTGGTTTGCTTGCATCTTTTACCAACACTGGTCATTTGTTCCATGTTCCTCGATGGACTGCCTGCATTGCTGGTGGGATAATCCCTTCCTTATCTTCCCTTGGCCCTTGTGTTCCTACCAACCCAGTCCTCCCTTTCCAAATCTTACATACTTCCACCTACTTCCCTCCTAAGCTCTAAGTCCACTTAATCTCTTTCCAGAGTTTATACCTCAGACACTTGAATTCTTTCAAGTATGCAACGGTTGCTTTCTAAATCTCACCATAAAGAACTTGTTCTTATACAATACAGGCAGAGGAAAGGAAAAAATGCTAAGCATCAAATGAATACCAAGGGAATCTAATATTTCATTTAATGAGGGCTGCTGAGCAGCTTCCAATTTACTTCTGCCTCCTGGCAGCAATAAGGTCAAAACAAGGACGTTTTTCATTCAAGTACCCCACTTGAATATTGAATGCCTTCAAGCTCACAGACTTTCTCAGATAATCTCAATTTTATCTGCTGCTCTTAAGTCAATCTGCTAATTTTTCTAAGTTATTTTTTTTTATTTACTGATTAGCTGTAAAATAAGGAAGAAATCCTGTGAGGGTTTGACATCCCTTTGCTTATGGCCCAAATGTAACGCTCACTAAGTTATCCATGTTGGCTCAAACAAAAGGGCCACTCAATCAGTCTGTTTACCTGCCCCAAACAAGAGCCAGCAGCAAATGCAGAAGGAAAATATGGAAGGCATGTGCAGCACACACAGATGTCCTTCCGCCTCTCTGCAGGTTGGGAACTTCAAGAAAAATGTTACAGAATTACAGAATCATTGAGGTTAGAAAAGATCTCTGAGCTCATCCAGCCCAGCCTATGACCTGACATCACCACATCAGCCTGATCAGGGTGCTAAGTGCCACAGCCAGTCTGTCCTTAAACACCTTCAGGGACGGGGACTCCACCACTGCCCTGGGCAGTCCATTCCAGTGTCTGATCACTCTTTCTGTGAGGAAGGGCTTCCTAACATCCAACCTAACCCTCCCCTGGGGCAGCTTCAGGGCTCTGCCCTCTCATCCTGTCACTAATTGCCTGGGAGAAGAGCCTAACCCCCACCTGACTACAAGTTCCCTTCAGGCGTGATAAGCAACCCCTGAGTCTCCTGTTGTGCAGACTAAAGAACCTAGCTCCCTCAGCCTCTCCTCACCAGCCTTTCCCTCCAGTCCCTTCCCCAGCCTCATTACTCCTTTGGACCCTCGCCAGTACCTCAATCTTTTTCTTGAAGTGAGGACCCCAGAACTGCCCTCAGTACTCGACGTGAGGCCTTATCAGTGCCTTGTACAAGGGAGAATTACATCCCTAGTCCTGGACACACCATTGCTGATCCAAGCCTCCCTGCTGGCTCATATTCAGCTGGCTGTTGATCAATACTGCCAGGTCCCTCTCTGCCAGGCTGTTCTCTGGCCACTCATCCCCCAGTCTGTAGCTCTGCTGGGGGTTACTATGGCAAAGTGGAGGACCCTGCAATTGACACTGTTAAACCTCATCCCTGCCTCATCTAAAGCTTGTTCCTGGCAACTTGGTTTGTTTCTTTAAAAATGTAATTCAAACCTGTCCCATTCCATCTCCAATTCTGTTTCTCTCTGCTGAATGTTATCTAAGCTGAAGTGTCTGTTCAATCACTCTTTGCAGAGCTCATTACCCTCCTTTCTCCACAGCTCATCATGTTCTGAGTTGATCAAATCTACACGCAGTGTGACAAACTCAGAGGTACAACAGTCATTCCCAGAGGCACATTCAGTGTTCCCTTCCTAATAGCTGCTAAGCCCCTGTTTGCACCCATCCCTGTGGGAGCTGATGCTGTCCTTGAAATGCTCAAGGAAAAGCTCCAGCACTTCTGAGCAATGCCGGTATGCTGGTGTGGGTGCTGGTATGCTGGTTTTCTCACTGTGTATTGCGTTACATGTGTTGATAAGGAATTTTATAGATCATTTTTTCAAAGTACTTAGCAACTCTTCATCAAGACACTGTACCTCTCATCCCTTCCTTCTTCCAGCTGAGATTACTTAGTTTTATCATAGGATCATAGAACAATTTCAGCTGGAAGAGACCTTCAAGATCATCAAGTCCAATCTTTTCCTAGCCCTATCAGCACCACCCTGTCCTCCAACACAACATCTACTCCTCTCTTAAACACTTTCAGGGATGGTGACTCAAGCACTGCCCTGGGCAGCTTGTTCCAGTGCCTGACAACCCTCTCAGTAAAGACATTCTACTGACATCCAGCCTGAAAGGCCATTTCCCCTCGTCTTGTCACTGGTGACTAGGGGTTGTAGTTGAAGATGGCCTCAAGTGCTGCAGTTACTCATTTTTTAAACACCTCCAGGCATGGCGATTCCACCACTTCCAAGGGTGGCCCGAGCAGGCTTGAGAAAGTCTTGTGGGCAATGCGGTTGCTATCACAGCACCCTTTTGAAATAATGTAGTGTTACACAGCAGATGCAGAGGAGTGGGGAGATCACTTGGACCTACTTTTCAAGGACAGGTTGATTTCCCCTGTAAAATGCCTGTGCTTGGGTGGGTGAAGGCAGTGCACACAGTGATTTTCACAGTACCACAGCAGACTAGGTTGGAAGGGACTCTGAGGAGCATCAAGTCCAATCCATTAAGTTAGACAGTTGAAATGAACTGGCCCAGCACCCTGTTAAGCTGACCCTTAAACTGTCTATAGCTGGGGCATCCACCACTTCCCTGGAAGACCATTCCAGTGTCTAACTGCTCTCACAATGAAAAAATTTCCTCTGGAGTACAATGGGAATCTGCCCAGGAGCATCCATCACCCCTTGCCTTTTCTATGGAACTTGTGAAAAGGGAGTCTCCACCTTCTTGGCAGCCACCCTTAACATACTGCTACATGGGAATAAGGTCCCCCTAAGCCTTCTCTTCTCACAGCTGAAGAAACCAGCTCTCTCAGCCATTCCTCATATAGCAGGTCTTGTAGACCTTCAGTCATCCTCGTGATCCCTCTCTGGACCCTCTCCAGCCTGTTCACAACATTTTTGAATAGCAGGGACCAAAACTGAACACAGGAGCCAAGGTGTGGTTTGCCCAGCAGGATAATGACTTCTTTATCTGTGCTGGTGATATCCTTGTTCATGCAACCCAGCATCCTGTTTGCTTTCTTTGCTGCTGCAAAGACTTGGGGAGTGGGCAGGTTAAATCTCTGCAGCAGAACAAGTAGCAGCAGTCATTAAGAACCGCAGCCCAAACCTAGTAACTGACTCACCAGGAGAAAGCCACGTCCCCACGTACCTACAGCTGCTGCTGCTTTTTGGCAAAGGTACAAAGAGTGAAAGCAATCCCAGAGAGGTGCTAAAAGCAAAGAATCGATAGTTATCACTGCCTTAGCTTGGGGAAAGGGATAAACAAGCTGTAGGAAGTGTCAGATTTCTACAACTGCGCTTTCTCCCCGGGGAATAAGCCTGTTCACTCCTCGCTAGCTAAGCAGAGGTCATGGCCATGCCAGAGGAAGTAGCTACCATTAGCAGATGTGATTATGTTGGTGGAATCTGTCTGAACTGGTTGAAATAAGAGAAGGTAACCCTGTTCTCAAGTGTTTTGGTTTCTTAAAGGGAAAATGATGTGTTTCAAACCTCCATGCAAATTGTAGTTACTCTGAAAAGGTCCAGTTTGTCCTTGGAAAATCCCATGGCATTGAGGTGCTGCAGGGAGACATGAGCCATCCCACAGGGGATTTTGTCTTCCATGCTCAGTGTCTCTCTGAGCAGCCACTGCAGGTTGCTCAAACGCAAGTATCATGGAATCATAGAATGTTAGGCAGCTGTAAAGAGCAGTAAGGTCTCCCCTTAACCTCCTTTTCTCCAGACTAAAAACACCCCAGTTCCCTCAGCTGCCCTTTCCACTAGGCCCTTCACCAGCTTCATTGTCCTTCTTTGGACCTACTCCAGCACCTCAATATCCTTCTTGTATTGAGGTGCCCCAAACCAAACACAGTAGTCAAGATGAGGCCTCAGTAGGGCTGAGTACAGGGGAAATGCTATGATCCAAGTCAGAATAAAAGAATAAAAGCTGTGGTACTGCTGTTGTTCAACACAGTGCCTGCTCTGACTGTGCCACTTGACTGTGTGTAACAGTGTTAGACCCTTGCGCAGTGTGGTCTCAATTCTCCAGAGTAAAATAATCTCTCAGCCAAGTCACTCACACTGTAGGAGCAAAGCTCTCTGTCAACTCTAACACCACGTCTAAGTGACTCTTGAACACATCCAGGGATGGGGATTCAACCACCTCCCTGGGCAGCCTATTCCAGTGTTCAACCACTCTTTCCATGAAGAACTTTTTTCTTATGTCCAGTCTTAACCTTCCCTGTTGCAGCTTTTCCCTCTGGCTCTGTCACTAATGACCTGTAAGAAGAGACCAGCAACAACCTCTCTACAATGTCTGTTCAGGGAGTTGTAGAGAATGATGAGGACTCCCCTTAGCCTCCGATTCCTTAAGCTAAATAGTCCTAGCTCCTTGTAAGATCTCTTCTCCAGACCCTTCACCAGCTTCATTGCCCTCCCCTGCACTTGCTCCTGAAACACCATGTCTGCGTGATTTTTGAACCCCTTCAGGGATGGTACCTCCACCCTCTCCCTGGGCAGCCTGTTCCAAGGTCTCCCCACTCTTTCTGGGAAGAAGTTTTTCCTAATAACAAACAGAAGGAAGCTGGAAGGTTGGTTTGTTTTTGAAGAACCAGGAATGGTACAGAAAAGTGGTCTTTTTTTTCTCTTGCTATCGTGGTGGTTCTGCAGACAGCTCTTCATGTCTGAATTTGGTTTTGCAGGCGAGCAGCACCAGCATTTCGACCCCCTGTGGTGTGGTGTGATGTGAAGGAGTCAAAAATCAGGATCTCTCCATTTATACCTCAGCAGTCTCATTATATGGAGCAGAAAGCTGGAATAGCAAACCTGCTTTGGTGTGGCAGGCTGATTTATAAGGTGGCATAAACACACAGAGAAGACTCCTTTGATTTGCTGCCCTACTTCCATTAGCATCATGTCACTGGAGAGTTATTTGGTCTGAGCTCCCTTTCATACGCAGATGTGCGGTCCCCAGCTCTGTGTGCACTCTGGCCGTGCCCATCAGTGCCACCCAGCCCAAATTCAGGTGCCAGGCAGGATGATGACTGTGCTGCCCACACTGCTTGCAGAGCCTAGGTGGTCCTCCACCCAAAGCAAACATCACATCTCCGAAAATCACCTTGTTCTTTCATGTGGCTCCACTTGAACTCGTAGACTACCTAACCGTACAGCAAGGAAAGCCCTGAAACCCTTTCAAAGACAACATCTGTTGTTTTTTTTTTTTCTTTGTTCTATTTCAGTGTCCTGGTTGGTCCTGAGTGAAATTTTTCCTGGTGGGATCAGAGGACGGGCCATGGCTTTAACATCTAGCATGAACTGGGGTATAAATCTCCTCATCTCCTTGACGTTTTTGACCGTAACTGGTAAGACTTGTGCGTGTTCATCCCACTGATACTCTCCTAGTGGGCAAAATCAGTCTTCCCTATGAACATAGCTTAAATTGCAGCTATGATGCCCCAGGAGCCAAACCCACACCTCTGTTTTAGATGCTATCCGTATAAATTCAGCATTTCCACCAGATGCTAGCAAGCAGTGCTTCATCATGCACATCAATCAGTTCCATGGGCAGTGAATCCCAGCTCTTAAGAAAATCATTGTCCTTAGTGGGTTGAAAATCCATAATATTTAGGATTTAGAGCTGCGTCTTGTGTAATCAATGGGAGTTCTGCTCGAGATCAGATCATAACCTTTTGGATCAAACATTTTTCAAGCCAGGAATGTCCTGACTTTGAGAAAGCTGTCTTTGGAAATAAAACAGCATCTATGCAAGGTAAAACTGTTTCCCATTTTAATGTGAGGAAACAGACTGCCACATCTTAACTTACAACAAGATGAAAAACAAGAGAAGAGGTTAAATGTTGAAATTCATTGACTGGCAAATATTTTCTTCCAGTTTTGCAAGTTTTCAGGCTTATTGTGAGGAAAGTGCATGGTGAAAATCAACACATATGAGGGAACAGATAGTCTGGGTTTCCTTTAACTCTACCTTACTCTCAAAAATCAACCCAAAGAAAGTGGAGGAGATTTTCATCCTGTGTTTTGATCCCCATTTGAAACTGAGTGTGAGCTCTGACTAAAACAGGATGATTACAACTAGGAATAACATGCTAGGTGTTGTGTCCACGCCAGCACTTCAGCTAGACCAAGGGTCCTCTTCAGAAGCAAATCCTGCAGTAGATCCTTGCAAGCAAAGCAAGATCCTTGTAGATCCTACAATGCAAGCAAATCCTTGCATTGTAGAAGTGCAGCAGCAATGCATGGTGAATGCACTGCAACGGCCAACACTTGCTCAGTCCTTGAACCAGACTAGAGCTAGACCTAAGCGACTGTCCCCAACAGCAAACCATGCAAACCTTAGACCCTCAGTATCAAGGGCATCACATGAAAGTGCCCTCCTGTTGTGCAGCATTACTTGTTAATGCACACATAGCCACTGCCCTGGTCTCAGTTTCAAAGAATGCAAGGCTGCAGGAACCCTCTTGGCTTAGCTGAGGCTGATCTGGATTTATGGAAGGTTAACTACAAGGAAATACATGTCCTAGCCTTCAGTACAAAGGCAGAAATGCCTTCGTATGAGTCCATGTGGAGGTCATGGTGGTCAGCAACACCAGCACAGAAGATGCCAGTGGAATCAGCAGCTTCAGTGCAATTTTCAGCTCATGCCACAAGCATCAGGCTTAGTTTTAGCAGGGAAAAGGGCTAAGAGGCCTGTTAGGTTTGTATATGCTTTACCTTCCAGAGCCTGCAGAGTCCATCCCTCAGCCAGAGAACCTCTATGCTCCTGGACTGTAAGCTCAGAAAACCTCTAGTCCTCATCTGTCCCCATCAGGAGTCCATTCTTGGATCCCTTTCTGGCGCAGGACCCATGACTGGCAGTAGAAGTGCTGGGAACTGCCAGGCAGGAAGGATTAGCTGGAGACAACTGCAACAGTGTGAAAAATACTTGGTTTGGCTCCAAAGCATTGTGCAACATAGCCCAGCATGGGTGGAAATCAGAGGTACTGGTGACTCCCAGAGCCTTTGTACAGACCAGTAACAATGATTATTCACAGTTTTTATACAGTGACCACAAGCAAAACAAATCAATAGGTTCTTGCTAAACAGGTCAGTGTGGGCTCAACGGTTTTCTGTCATAGGGTGCTTTAGAAAAAGCAAAACACTCCTCTTTTTCAAATATTTTTTCAAACAATGGCCAGGCATAAATAAGTGAGACAGAAATAACAGCCTAGCTTCTTTCTAACTTCTGTGCATGATGAGGGTTTGTTCTTCTAAAATATGATAAAGCACTGTAATATTTGAAAACTAGAAAATACATGTTGTCTTCCTTTGCAGAGCTCATCGGCCTGTCCTGGGTGTGCTTCATTTACACAATAATGAGCCTAGCATCCCTGGCTTTTGTCATCGTGTTCATACCAGAGACGAAAGGATGCTCTTTGGAGCAAATATCCATGGAACTAGCTAAACAGTTAAGTACCAGAGCATGACTCATCCACCAGGTGCCAGAGGGACAAAGCTTTCAGTGCAGCACAAAAAGGGAACAGTGATGTTGTTTTCCTGGAAAAATATGGGACTCACAAGGCTTGAGCTTGCACATGTTGATCTCAGTGGCCAAGCAAACAGTTCAGTGGTGCTGGAGGACTGGCCCCAAAGTTACTGTGGTTTCCAGCATCTGTGAGAGGAATACCATCAGTCAGGCCTGGCTTCACAACACTGACTGGCATTCCTGGGGAGAAGGGCAACTATGTCCTCCCGTTTAAGGCTATGAGTCTTGGCTTCCATGCAGAAAAGTGGAAAGAGACCCTCAATCAAATACTTCCATGTGATTTTTGTAGCTCTGCTAGATAGACCTCCTCTTTTGTGCATTTACTGAGTCCTTTGTCTCTGAAGAGACTATGAGCTCATACCCCAAAATAATTCTTCCAGCATGAGTTTTGTATCCCTTCCTCACCACATCAAAAGGATAGAAGAGCCATGAGAGGGAAAGTGTTGATGCCATGTGTCTGTTCCTTTAATGTGATCCATTCTGGCTGGGTTTGTTTCTTTTCTCATCCCTCCATTGTATACTGGTGCTAGGAATTACAATCTCCAAATGCAGGTATCATTGACTACGAATTAACTGGCAATTTGACTACAAATTTGCTACTTCTCCATTCAGTTGCTTTTGGCCATTAAAAAAATGATAGAAAAAACTAAGCAGCTCTGTTGTTTTAAAATGCAGCACCCCTCATCTGTTCAAAGAGCTGCTCTGCAGCAGCTGCAGTGCTCAGGAGTTACCAGCCTAATGAAAACAACACATGATGGAGAAAACCCTTCTAGTGGACAGGGCTGACAGTTTGAGGTGCCAGGCTGGGCTCCTCACAGTGAGTGGCATGATGCTGTGGGTAAGGTAGCTCCCTGGTCCCCTAGATCCATGGGGCAAGGTGGGCTTCTTCCCCCTTTCCCTGCTGCTAAAAGAACCCCATGCAATGCTACAGACTTTGGGAAGTGTGGCTGGAAAGTTGTCCAGTGGAAAAGGACCTGGGGGTGCTGGTTGACAAATGGCTGAATATGAGCCAGCATGGAGCTCAGGTGGCCAAGGCCAGTGGCATTCAGGCTGTATCAGAAATAGCATGGCCTGCAGGAGTGGGGAAGTGATTGTTCTGCTGTACTTGGCACTGGAGAGGCGTCACCTCAAGTACTGGGGTCAGTTTTGTGCACTTCAAGTCAAGAACAACATTGAGGGGCTGGAGCAGTTACAGAGAAGGCCTATGAAGCTGGTGAAGTGCCTGGACAACAAGTATGATAAGTAGTGGCTGAGGGAGCGGGAGCTGGTTAGCCTGAGGAAGAGGAAGCTGAGAAGAGATCTTACCACCCTCTACAACTGCCTGAAGGGAAGGTGTAGAGAGGTGGGTGCTGGTCTCACAGGTCATTAGTGACAGAACAATCTGCACTCAGGGAGGGTTAGGCTGGATATTAGAAAAGAAAATTTCACTTAAAAGAGTAGTCAGGGATTGCAACAGGTTG
>VZRI01009123.1:211783-230156 GCA_013397515.1 Upupa epops | reverse complement strand
TGAGGATGGGGACTCTACCACCTCCCTGGGCAGTCCATTCCAGTGTCTGATCACCCTTTTAGTGAGGAAGAGCTTCCTAACATCCGAACTAGCCCTCCCCTGCGGCAGCTTCAGGCCCTGCCCTCCCATGCTATCACCAGTTCCCTAGGAGAAGACCCTGTCCCCCACTTGTCCACAACGCCCCTTCAGATAGGTGTAGAGTAATAAGGTCCCCCTGAGTCTCCTCTTTTCCAGGAGAAACCATCCCAGCTCCCTCAGCCTCTTCTCATCAGCCTTTCCCTCCAGTCCCTTCCCCAGCTTCATTGCTCCTCTGGACCCACTCCAGCCCTTCAATCTCTTGAAGTGAGGGGCCCAGAACTGCCCCCAGTACTCGAGGTCGTTCAGATGTGGTCCTTAGAGGTCTGGTCTAGCGGTGACCCTGGTAGAGCAGGGTTATTAGTTGATGATCTCAGAGGTCTTGCCCAGCCTGAGTGATTCTGTGAATTCTTCAGACTAACAGAATCCTCTCCTCTGAGAGGCCTAACTCGCTGCGCTGGCAAGAGGCCGTTTAGGAGCTAATTGAGAGCAATTATCGCGGTGCTCTCCCTCGCAGCTGCCACTGACTCACACACTGAGAAAAGGGCGTTTCGACTCCCCCCGGGCCAGCTTTTCTTTCTCCGCCCTAAACGAAGGCCTCAGCCCCTGGGCAGCCGAACCAAGCGCGGCCGGGGCCGGGACAGAGCTGAGGGAGAGGGAGAGGAAGAGAGGGAGTGGCGGGAACTGGGGCTGGGAGTGGCGGGAACTGGGCCCGGCGGTGGCTACGGGCGCCCCCGCGCGGGCAGGCGGGGAAGCGCGGCCGGAGCGTCCCAGGGCGGCTTTGGGGTGCTTTGGCGGGGTGCGCTGAACCCCACAGCTCACCGGCTGGTGAAGGTAGCAGGGCGAGTACTCTGCGAGTTCCATTTGCCAATTTTGTCGGTTGTTTTTTGCTTCTGTAGGAAATACGTGAAGACCCCCCTGTGCTGGATGAACCAGCGCAGAGAGAACCTGGTGCCGGTGGAACTGGCCAAGAGAGAGAAAGAGCAGCTCTATTAGAAGCTGCTCCTGGCAGCCTTCACCCAAAGACTGATGAAACAAGAAGTTCAGAGATGCTCACGTTCTGATGGGACGTGTGGTGTCTTTATTATACACAAGATATTATCTTTTCAATTTCTTAGCTTCTTTCAGTGGCGGTTTGATGCCAACATTAAAGTGTGCTGTTGTAGTTTATAACCTACTGGAAATCTTGGCTCTACCTGTTTCAGCAGCCCATCCCTCACATCCCCTGAGGTTACTCGTTTCTTAACTGCAGGAGGGGAATGGGAATGGGAATGTTGTGTGTAATTGTAGTTAATTCAACTCAGTGAGGATTCAGCCTGGAAAAGGAGCAGATCCACTGGGGAGCCAAGGAGGGCCCTCGCAGGAGGAGCTCACCAAGGCCAGAAAGGGGTGGAAAGGCCTGGCTGGGTGAGGCTCTGGCCAGCCTGCTCTAGGGTGGGGTGTCCCTGCTCATGGCAGGGGGGTTGGAACTGGATGGTCCTGGGGTCCCTTCCAACCCTGACTGATTCTGTAACTTCTTCCCAGTGAGGGTGATGGGGCACTGGAGGGGGCTGCCTGGGGGGTTTGTGCAGTCTCCTTCTCTGGAGACGTTTGAAACCCCCCTGGGCTTGGTCTGGGTGATCCTGTTGTGGTGGGGGGATTGGACTGGATAATCTTTCAAGGTCCCTTCTGATCCCTAGTGATTCTATGAGTCTAAAGGGGTTAGCAAGTGTGTCAATATGTTAGGAATGACAATCCTGTGGAACAAAAAAGAACAACTAACTGGTAAGGACAATGTTAGTGCAGAACAACTAGCTATTAACCAATTACTAATGAGTTTAGGCTTCAGCTTAAGGTTCCTGCCCATCAGAACTTGATTATTTGTAATACAGAATGTGCTCAACTTGGAAAAGGAACTTAGAGTTTGCTGGGAGGGCCAGGATTCAGTGACCTAGAAATTATTCCTCAGAGGATGTGGTCAAATTATTTAATAGGGGAACATTTGCATAGCAGGTTACTCTAGACTGAGGATGGCTGTAGACAAGAGGTGACAAGATGTCTTTGGCTTCCCAAGCCTAGGAAATTTAGAAGCTGGAGGAACTGTAGTTGATGCCAAAATACTTTTCTCAATGCAGAGCACATTCAACTTTGACTTTTGGATTGAGAAAGAGAAAACTGGGTGGTACAGAAGTTCAGAAACCCTAATCACATAAATTGCATCAAATTATTGCTGGGTACTCATCAAGCTTTTACAAAGGGTTATCTATATGGCTCCTATAAAAGAGCTTAGGTCCTTTTTTTTTCCCCCTCTGTATAAATATTTATTAGCAGATAAAAAAATAGTTCTTTGTTTAAATAAAAAAACCTCATGCTTTCAAAGCATGCTAGATGTCTCACAGCTGCAATTCTTCCAGCATTTCATTGAGGAAGCTGGACTGACACTGTCAGCTGGAGTGCAGACACAGCTTTGAATTAAGCATGTGATCCCACTTAATTTGCTGTCTCATAACATTAGAACCACCTGACTGTGCCCTGCAATGAAGAAACAGTCGCTTACTGATCTAGGCAAAGCTTTACATCTGAGCAGAGTAGATTAGTTCTGATTGGAGCCACATTTCTAGATACTGGCACTGTAAATTTATAGCAGAACATCTATTCAGACAGTGAACATTTGCTCAAAACCTGACAAGCAACTACTGAGGCCAAGGACATGATTTGCCAGAAGTCACTGGAAATTGGCCTCCCTCAGGATGGGAACCTGCTGGCCAGACTTTCTTGCATCATAAACTTTAAGTGAACCAGTATCAAAACGCTGTAGGACTTCTGGTACAAAGGTTGGGTAAGCAGTTACCCTAACAGAGAGGTGCTAACGGTGTGGTTCTCATGTCATCTACAACAAGAAACCTGAATTGCTAGGCCATGATCTAGTTGTTCAACTCATGGATTAGAGGAAATTCTTTACAGTGAGTGTGCTGAGACACTGGAACAGGCTGCCCAGGGAGGTTGTGGCTACTCCATCCCTGGAAGCGTTCAAGGCCAGGTTGGATGGGGCCTTGAGCAACCTGGTCTGCTGAGAGGTGACTCTGCCCGTGGCAGGGTGGTTGGAACTAGATGATCTTTACAGTCCTTTCCAACCCAAACCATCCTGTTATTCTATGGCTGCCTTATTTTTTGATGTCCTCGTCCTACAGCCAGCAACCATCACAGTAACCTCATAGGTATCATGAGACTGGGCTGCTCACAGTGATGCCATGGGTAAGGCTCAGCAAGGTGCAGCTTTTGACATAAGTGACATACCAAAGTTTACACTTAATCTTCCCTTTAGACTCTGTGTGACCTCTTTCAACATCGTCTGTAAGCAACAAGAGAGCGAACACAGCCAGGACACATGAAATAGGTGGGGCTGTGCTCCTGATGTGGAAATGAACCAGACTGAAGCCATAAGCTTGAAAGTCTTGTGCTTTCATTCCCCACATGGAATTGGCAGGTTCTCATCTCAAGGTAAAATTCCACCCTGGATCTCGAGTGCTTCCACCTTTCCCACAGACATGGAAAACTTTGGTTTCTATTAATTTGAATTTCTATTAAATATTGAAGGCCAGCTTGAGGTCTACAGTTCCAACAGTGACCCCCCACTTTGCACCTACATGGGAGAGAGCCCATAGTGAGGTGTCCCTGCAATTCCTGACCTCAGCAGCAACAGTTCATTCCACATAGGATTGGGAAAAGTAAGGATATTCCTGTAACTTCTATGAATAGTCAGAAAAAGGATGGAAAATGCAGGGACACATCTTGCAAATCACATTCCTGCGTGGCTGAAGGACTCCTCAAAAAAGGGTAAAGTTGTCCTAGATGTAAAATTAGTCAGCATCCTCGCTAGTGGTCTGAATTACAGGCCAGAATATGCTCATTACATTTGCAAGCAATACCAAGCTGAGAGGCACTGAGCTTTGCAAATCCACGGAGAAAAGTCTGAGAAAAATGGTAGAACTCTGAAAGGCTAAGTGCTGATTTCTCTGGTGACACTAATTGCAAGTCAGAGCCTGATAAAATGGAGCTAGAAATGACAGGAAAAGATCTAGTGGCTATGACAACTCACAAGTTAGTAATGAGTCAGTTCTCTTTTGAGTGCAGAAAGGAGCCCTTAACAGGTTATATAAATAGAACCAATCCTCCTCTCCAAGGGAGGAGAAATGGGCTTATTACAGTGCTGTCAGTGCCACAGCCGAGCGCTGTGCAGACTCCTGTATGGGATTACTGAAAGATCTAGGGACGCAGGAACAGCACTCTTGAAAACATGGCTATTGAAGAAGAGCTGATTCACGGACAGGTGAATTTAATCCAAAGCCTTGCACACGTACAGCTTATGGCCAGCTCCCTCGTGGGAGCAGACAGCAAGAGGTGAAGTCAAGGCAGGATGACACAGCCAAAGAAATAGTCACGAAGATGTGGAAGAGAAGGGTGTGTATGTGTGCACATCAATGTGAAGAGCAGCAGCAAGGATTATTCCAGACTGAGGTGGGAATCTACTGATTTAGAAGCATCTTTATTGGTCACAAAGAGTTTGAGGGTCCCTTATAGCTGGCATAGGTGAGCAGAGATTTGAAGGAATCTTTTAGTGGGCAATTACTCTTTCTCAATACTATCCTGCAAATCTAATAGCCTACTTTTCACATCCTTTATGGATTGTTATGAAGGCCTAACTGAACCTTTAGCATGGATCTAGGCAGCACTTCAAAAGAAACAGTTCTTGCTTTAATACCTTGCAGCTTATTGCTACCTTTCAGTTTTGCTCTAGCAGGCAGATTTCATACTACGTGAGATACTAACAGGGAAGCAAAACGTTCCTCTTTCTCTACAGATAAATTTAGGAGACACATATGCTCCATAAAAGCCCTACAATGTCACTGGTAGGGCTCCAGTGCTTTGAAATATGATTCAAAAGAAAGAGGCAAACCCAAACCTAATCTAAGGCAGTTACTGTAATGACCAAATCCTCATTCATCAGTTTAGGATTACACTTTGTTCCTGGAAAACCCATTACAATCTTGTTCACTGTTCAAATACTTTCTGCTTTGTCCTTTTAACAATACACTAGTGTTCCCCAACACTGCTCCCCATGACTCTCACAAGTTCTTTACTGAGATAGCAGTTTGGTACCAGAACAGGCTGCCCAGGGAGGTGGTGGCATCCTCATCCTTGGAGGGGGTTTAAGAAAGAGAGTATCTGAAGCACTTGAGGCCATGTTCTAGGGGTTAGGGCGATGTTCGGATGAGGGCTGGACTTGGTGATCCTGGAGGTCCTTTCCAGCCATGACAAAGTCCTCATTTGTGTTGGGAGTGCCGAGATCCCCATGAGCTTCCACACAAACTGGAAAGCTTGCATGTACCAACCCTCCCTTTAGCCTGAGTCCTGCAATTCTTGACCTCAGCTTTGAAATCTCCTTTTCCCTTGCTTTCTTCCCAACACTAAGGTTAGAAGAGCTTTTAGAAAGACATCACCTCTGACAAATGGTTGCTGATTTTTGTGCTGAGGTATCTGGCTGAGCATTTCCCACACTGTCTTCCTTCCCCTAACTTCTGCATGAAGCCTTTATGGAGAGACCCGATTTCCACACCATCCCCTCAAACAGACTGAATACATTACAGCAGGCGTTTGCTGCTACACGAACTACTTCTTCCACGTTTCTAATGTCAGTTAGAGTCACAGATCATGGCTTATTATTTTCAGTACTTACTAGGACTGTGCAGTGCCTGCAGCACACCACAGCAGCATTACGTTTTGTCTTCAGTGAGGTGGCAGGGGGCAGTAAAAAGAGACATCCATACGTTTATACATATTTATTGTATCTTCTTTTTAAAAGTAGCATTTGCAGTTTACTTTTAAGCATTCACTTCTCTTCTGTATCAAATGTGCACTGATTGGAGAAACATCTACTGGCGCCCAAGTCCAAGAGTAATACCGATACTATAATACATGCCAGAATCAAGCTTCAGTACTCGTTGGCAGCTCCTGTCATGAAAATACTGTACAGTAAGAACGTAGAAAAGGTCTGTGTCAGAGGGCTGGATCAGCGTGACCACACCATCTTCTCAAGTCGAAGCACACCACCACGTTCCTGAAAACCAAAGCTCATGCAGCACTTTTTTTTTCCCTTTTGCACCCAACAGGTGAACAAGGCAGTTGGGTTTTTCTACAGTAAATTCTTTAGTCGATAAGATTTCCTCCTCACCTCTAGAAAAACACTTTGCTGTAGACTTTTACACTTAGAAATGTCCTTTCTCTTCACAGAACAGCAAGAAAATACTTGAAGTCTGGCATGTAGTTAAGAGAACAGGGAACAAACCAAATCTCATCCTGGGATAAACATACGTTAGCTACTAGATTTCAGTCTAACCCACACACAAAGTTTTACACGTACTACAAATAGAAACAGGAGGTATCAGCAAAAGACTACTCTTACATCGTTTCAAATTAATTTGCAACTATACAATTGTAAATGTAATAGAAAAAGGGGGGGAGGGGGGAAGGGAAAGTAAGATAACAGGTATGAAGAGAAATTATTTTTTCCAAACTTTTATTTGTGCACATTCATCAGGTGAAAAAGGTAACGTTTTACAGCTTCTTTGGTGCCCAATATTCAGCATACAAAAATGTAAAAGACTATTCACAAATAAAACACAAGCTCAAACCGAAGAAAATAACCAAAATAAATGTCTTAAAGGTAGTGCACACCGTGACAGCTTTGCTTATGAATACACGGAAATTACTGCAAAAATAAATAGAATGTCTTTTTAAAAGCAGCAATTTCAACTCTTGTAAACTTCCGTTTTTACAATACAGCACTGTTAAGAGTAAAATCCAAAAGAACTGGAGTCTACACTGTGGCCACGAGCAAGTCAAAGTCTTTATTCTTACTCCTCTGCTATGGTTGGTCCAGTTTTCCTTTTTGCTTTTAGTCCAATGTGCAGCAGTCTTTAAAGGTGCTTGGTTAGGGAACCTAACCATCAAGTGATGAATTATAAAATTTATTTCCTGCTTGCAAACACGAATGGGTAAATCTGTTCCACAGCACTGGCAACAGCCTTTACGTTTGGCCCTGAGACATATTTAAAAAACAAACAAACAAACAAACAAACAAAGCAGTAGAAAGAATTAGAAATTACAAAGTTCAAGCAATAGTCTCTTTAAAATAGCCTTCATATAGTTAGGTACCACAACTTGATGCTGTAGACAAAAATCATTCTTTCCCCACTCCTCCCATCTGTAGAAAGTGTTCCCCTGATTACTTTTACTTCCAAGGAAAGACTTTGGCATGCTATCTACACTGGTCAATGGCCAGACTATGAAGAAAGAACACTGTCGTGTCACTTCCTAACAGCTTGGGCAACTTCTCAATTTACTGGCTTGAACAACCAACTCAGAGAAGGTGGCAGAGGTGAAACACTTCTGTTTCCACTAACCTTCCAGCAACTCGTATTACTTTAAGCTTAGCCATTGCTACCTCTTATTTTAAAGACCTAGCAAAAAAACCCTTCTAAATAATGCTGGGTTTAACTCACATCTCTTTAAAGAAAGATTATTTCTTGCAATGAACAACTAAGACTGCAAATAAGTGAGGGTAACAGAACAGAAGCAGTTCATCCCAGATAGGTATCTGGTGATGCAGATAAAGGAAAATAATAATTTCTCAGGTGCTTTGATGCCTGTGAACTCAGGTCTTTTCTACCTCACTTCAGACTTCCTAATGTTTCTTCCAAGTATAGAGGACTGTTCATAGAATTATTGAAGCTGGAAAAGATCTCTAAACTCAAGACTAACATCACCACATCATCTAGATCATGGCACAAAGGGCCACAGTCAGTCTTTGCTTAGACACCTCCGAGGATGGGGTCTCCATCACCTTCCTGGGCAGTGCCTGATCACCCTTTCTGTGAAGAAGAGCTTCCTAACATCCAACCTAACCCTCCCCTGGGGCAGCTCCAGGCCCTGCCCTCTCATCCTATCACTAGCTGCCTGGGAGAAGAGCCTGACCTCCACTTGTCTACAGCTTCCCTTCTGGTAGTTATAGAAAGGGAGAAGGTCCTCCCTGAGTCTCCTCTTCTCTAGGCTAAACCATCAGAGCTCCCTCAGCCTCTTCTTATAAGACTTTCCCTCTAAAAAGGGAAAAAAAAAAGTGATAATTTAACAACCACAGTGATGGAAAGAGATGGGCTTGGGTTCTGTATCATTTTAACAGGTATTCTGTCAGAATCTTACTTCACTGATCTGGAAACATGTGGTGGCCAACTCACAAGCAAAGGTATCAAAGAATGGAAAATGAAAATTATGAAGAAGAGGAAAAAGCAAGGCATGGCCACGGACCTCTGATTACACAGTTCAGGTGGGGGTTCTCTTAATGGAAAAGAGCACAAGCATGCAGAACAGCAAGGAGTGCTGAACTTCGGGTATGACAAGCTGCTACACTACTCTATAGGTTTCCATAAATCTCCAGTTTGACATATGTATTTATGAAAGGGATGCTGATGCTGCATGCAGTATAGTTTAAAGCACTATGAAGATGAGAAAAAGGAAGAACATTCCAATATCTAAATAAATAATCACTATCTGCACTGTGTTATCTTCTGGTTCTATAAAAAACATTCCCTTTCTGATTATTTATATATATTATTGTTTTATAAGATCAGACTGTGCATTCAAAGTTTTGAGCTCACTAATAACAACATTTTCTCTAAACTCTCCTGGCACTTTCTCTCAAATCCCTTCAAAGTATCTCCTGACTGTTTAAACAACTCCCTTTCCTAAAGCTTCTGGCCCACAAGTTAAATATTCCCAACAAGTTCAATATTTATTTTCAACATTAAAATACCTGTAACTGTGATACTGCCTGTGGAAAAAATCTGTAAGGTAGCTCTGAGAGTTTTTATTCTGTAACACACGGCAGGATGAAGTTCTGGTTCATAACTAGAAAACAAAATAAAAGGTAAAAAAGACAGATCTTGAATTGAAATACGAAAATAAAAGCTTAAAAAGTTTACCAAGACAAGAATTGTTTAAAAATCCTACCATACCTCGCGTGAGGTCTGTTACTCTTCGTAAATTCTGGCAATCTGATCTCAAAGGGCATGTTGCACACTGCTAAAACATTCACAACTTTAAAATCTGTGAAAATTACCTTTGCAAAAGAGGGGGGGAAAAAAAACATTAGAAATCTAGTTTACAGCCAGGCAGATGTATAGGTTGCAATAGAAAAAAAAGAGAAGAATATTTATTACAGTACACTGATGAGACTGCAAAATGAAAACCTCACGATTGATGCATTTCTAATAGGTATTTAAACTTAATGGACTCTTAATTGCTTACTTTATCCTTCTATGGTACCAGAACTGTTGAAGAAGATACTTTTCAATTGTGTTATGTGGTTACAGTACACTTCAAGAATGAGATACAGAAACAAGTCAGACTGCTGTAATAAACACCTCCAAACAGAAAATAAACTAAATTAAGTGATAAAACATAGAAATACACAGAGAAAAAACTTAAGACTTCATTGTAGCACAAATTCTATGTCATTAGAAAGCTTCTTTAATGCTCTGTTGCTACACTCTGTTTTTTATTCAAGCTAAGAATGAAAAAAAACAAGGTGAAAGTTTTATTTCAAATCGCCAGTGGCCAGTAGGACAAGCAATTTTTCTACTTCATTATTTTCTGAAACTCAGCCCAAATGACTAGCTTTCAGTTGCTCTTTACCAAAGCAATTTTAGATGACAATAGAACAGCCAACAGACAATTCCTAAACAAACAAACACAAATCGCTGTTGGCAATAGCACTGAGGACACTTGAACCATTAGCTGAGATTGCCTAAACTTAACACCAGCATTCCTCAGTCACAACATTTTCAAAGAATCATTGAATCATTATCATCGAATCATAGAACCCTCTTGGCTGGAAAGGACCTCCAGGATCCAGCATTCATCCCAACATCTCCCTAGCCCCTGGAACATAGCCTCAAATGCTCTCTCTACTCTTTTTTTAAACATGTCCAGGGACAGTGACTCCACCATCTCCCTGGGCAGCCTGTTCCAGTGCCCAACCAATCTCTCAGTAAAGAACTTCTTCCTAATATCCAATCTAAACCTCCCCTGATGCAGCCTGAGGCCAAAGATACTACCAGTAGAAGCAACATCCTGATACAAAGTTAACTATCACTTTAATTTCCAAAATTAATCTGCTCAAACAGTACAGTCTGTAATAAAACCTGGTGCATTCACTGTGGAAG
This sequence comes from Upupa epops, assembly GCA_013397515.1. Classification (NCBI taxonomy): domain Eukaryota; kingdom Metazoa; phylum Chordata; class Aves; order Bucerotiformes; family Upupidae; genus Upupa; species Upupa epops. Next base: position 219,822 of record VZRI01009123.1, on the reverse strand, counting down.
AACCCTTCACCTCCCTGACACAATGTTCCTTTTCAGTTTCAAGGGGCTGAGTGGAATGTAGGCTTTTTAACAGCAGCAGTACCTAACTTCCACTTGGGTCTCATGCAGCACTACCATGGTAGCCTGTCCCCACCACCTTTAGGTACCACAATAACCAGTAGCCTCTCTATGCCACAGGACAGCGACTGTGTCTATTTAATAATCTGTCTATAAAGTTAAGCTGGGGGTAACCAGCACCACTGGCAAGCAGGAAGGTTTAGGGTAATAAATATGTCACTTGGAGTCACTCACAATGCTGGTTCTCAATGAAATGCAAATAGTGGTTTTGACTGATGATTTCCCAAGCCCATTAAAAAAAAAGAGGGGTGTCACATCCCAAGTATTCTATCTGACTTAATTCCTGCTTTGCAACTCAACAGCACAGAAGAGGCTCAAACTTGTCCTTAACAAAATGGACAAGTTCCCGCTATTCCTTCAGGGAACAAGGGAAATTGTGTCTAAATGACAGTAGGGTTTACACTGTTCAGCACTTCTTACAAATAAATCTTTCCAGATATTATAAACCCTACTCGAGAAACATCTGTGGGTGGTTCATTTATTAAAGCAATTTTGTTGTTCATCAGCCATTGAAGAAGCACTACTCTGAACTGCCAAAAAAAACTCAAACCCACAAAATAAAACAGTTTCTCTTTAACCAGCATCTGGAAAACGTATGTGAACACAAAAGGGGCATCTGAGTGTAAACATGCTCACTACTGAATTGTTATGCTTCTTCATTTTTGTCTCTTTCTAAAAAAAACCCAAGGCTACCAGCATTGCTTGAGTCACCCGAGTCTTTTGCATTAGAATTACCTGAAAACCTAGTTTCTGTAGGCTACGAGCTAATCGTCTGGCACCAAATTTAGCTTCTTCTTCACTAAAAAGGAGAAGGAAAAGAAGCTAGCATTAACAGAAATAGAGTTATATATTTGTACGCACACATACCCCAACAGCTATTCGGACTACAAAATGAACTACTACGTCACGTAGCACATGAATCACAATCACATGGACAGCCCTCGTTTTATCCCTGTGTACGTATTACACTGTAACTACCTAGATATTCAAACTGAGCCCTTTGTACTCTGAAGATGATCTTGGCACCTGGCTCCAGTTGAAATGGGAGATGTATTTTGATAGTACATGGCACTAAATACTCTTAAGAGACAAATACAACCATGGAGACTCCACAGTCTCTCTCAATCATCTTCCAGGTGTGCAAGTTTACTCTAGTACCTTCTTGCTACTCTACATTGCAGACATGTTTTCAAGGAGTTCAGCAGTGAAGTTCAGGGAGTCTCAGATGTATCTGAGTCTTAAACTTACTCCCAAATACAAAGCTTGGCAAGGGGGTCCACTGAGAATGAACTTTAATGGTTGCAAGTTGTGCATCTTGCCACCATCCTCATTTACAACGTATTTTTAAGTAGACAAGAATTCACAGCTAGAAAAAGGATCTTTATGAACTCACCTTGTGGCTCCTGTGCAAATAACTTTTCCTGAGGACCAAATTGTGGCCGTAATCCTAGGTTTCCTAAGCTTCATTAATACTTTCTAAAAAGAAAAGTAGAAGAACTGGCAATTATTGCTAGTTGGATTTCATATGGGGAGATGAAAACTTGTTAGACAAATCAACTGTTAAACACTACAAAGAATTCCTCTGATAGCCTGGAACTCTTCCTTAATCTCTTTCAGTATTTAAAATTAAACTGCTCTTGAGGAGAGCATAATCATCACTGAATACCTCAGCCAGCGATTCAGTGTTTACAAAACAGATTAAACAAAGGTATTTTCCTGCAAACAAAAAGCAGAAGACCAAAAACGCTGTGCTGACTTTTTTCTTATTACAGTTAGTACCACACTGCTGACTCCTTATCAAGTCATATTTTCTTGTCAAAACCATGATGTTTTGGGAGGCAAAACAGATGCTGAGGTGCAAGAAGTCTCAGTATATTCCAAATATTCACCGCATCAGTTGCAATATTCTGAGATATTTACCCATTCCCTTCAGGTTATGTCTAGCAAACTGCACACTAAATGCCTATCAACACAGAAACATGGAAATACAACTCTGCTTTTCTCCATCCACCATATCCACATATCAGATGCAAGAACGTTTAGCTTAAGCAACGTTATATAAACAGCTGAAGGAAGTATGATGACGTTCTTACCCCAACATCACGTTTGTATATCACATTTGCTCCCTCTAACGCAATTTTCCTCAAGTTTAAGTGACATCTTGTTCTAAAAACACACACTACGTTTGTGATCAAAATGTCCAATGCAACGTCGCTGTCCGCATCCATTGGGGTGATTTACAACTCAGTCTTCCCACCAGGCCACCACGAAGATCACATCCTGAGAAACAAAAACAATAACGTTAAAGATAGCAGTAGAACACTGGCTACTGATGCCACTGTAAACATCCATCCCTTAGAACAAGGCAAGAAGCACAAGTGATTACACGCTGACTCATTTAACTGTGTATGCGGAGGGGTCTGTCTGCATCCCGTAGGCTAGAAAATAAGTTACTTGTTTAAAGCCATGCTGCCAGACACAACAGAAATAGTGTATACATACATACATGCTGCTTACACTTGCCAGTTAAAGACGTTACAACTCTTACCAACTATATTTGGACGCAGTAAAGATTACTGAAACTTTTTGCATAGCTCCAGTGGATAATCTATCCTCAGCTCATTTGAGGATGTCATTGGACACCTCAGGAAAATGCACTTCTCTGCCTGCCTGAGTTGATAATTCTGAACAGCTTGACGTTTGTGTTGGAACGGAAGAGTCTGCTGAGTAACTCTGAACTAACAAACTAGAGCCTGCAGACAGCTTGCTACCACAGCTTTCCCATCTTCATCCAGCACTCTTAGCCTATCTCTTTCAATGTAATAGCACAGTGTGAACTCTACATACAATCTGGTTGCAGCAACAGCCTGGGCTGCAGCAGCCTCTTGTCCACAGGAACCTCTGCCCACAGGAACTGCATAGAATGGACCTACACACAGAGTAAAATTGCAGAGATGGAAGGAAAAGTGCAACCAACTGTGAAGGCACAGGATGACCATGCACATACAGAAAGCATAGAAGCGTCCAGTCTGCCCACACATACTGGAAGTGGTACTAACACATGCTTCATCCAGGGGAAGGAGGATGACAGGAGCTGCACTACTGCTAAATGTGAGAGAGCAGACACCTCGAGTAAATAAACTGAAGGATTTGCAGGTGAAGTAGTTGAGGAAATGAGCAAGAATGGTGCTAGGTAGTGAAAAGGAGTTCTATCAAAATACTGTAGTTGAACAAGGAATTTTTCTTTACAGAAGAATGTAAGAAGCTTTATTCCAGAAGTTGCTTAAGTAGAGCACGGCCTAAGAGGCCAGAACAATTTCATCTCGATCCACTCATCTGAAGTTTTAGCAGCATTTCATCCAATATGAACACAAAGAGCAAAACCACATAAAAATAGTCAGATACACAATAAGCTCTACATGGTCACTGCCATGGAAGAAGCAGGAGACTGCATCAAGAACAACACTATAGGTAACAGACTGTAATGCACTTATCATTTCAAATGTTCTGGCCTTATGTTCTCTATCAGAAATCAAAATTAAAGCTATTATCAGTATTTTCATGAGACTACAGCTTCCTAATCATCATGTCATAGTCTCTAATTGAGACCTCACTCAAGGTGCATCTCAAATGCATTAACCATACAGAAGGAATAAAGTACAACGCAGATGTTCATAATGTACTGGGTCAAGTGGTGCCGTGATGTTGCTGCTTGCACTGTGCAGCTTGTTCCTGGCTGAAAACATTACTGCCAGCTTGTCCCACTTAAGAAATTGCAAGGTGGGTGACAGCACAGAAAAGAAATGAAGAAACAGCGAGAGAAAAGAAAAACTGAAGTCTATGTGTGTGGGTGGGGAGAATTAGGCAAAGAAGAGAATAAACCCTAACTATTTAGGATTCCTGGATCCAGTTGGGTATTTCTGGGGTTTGTTTTGGTTTTTTTCACCAAAAATCATACCAATCTTCCAAGTTAGAAATCATTTATCCCATCTGGCTTTCATGGACTACTACAGATTGGGCTAGCAATTTATGGCACCAGATCCAAAGACAGCACATGTGCAGATTTTGAATGGCATGCAGGCAGCGCCAGCACAGAGCAGGGAGCTGGAACCTGTGGCATCTTCAGAGAGGAATTTGTTTTCCACCCTGGCTCTTGCCAAGTTCACTTACTGGAACCCAGGAATGATTGTCCTATGAGAAAAGAGATACCTCCAATCAGCAGCATCTCCCAGTTATCAGCAAGTTTCTGCTGGCACCTTCCATGTCTACGTTCTAGAAAGAATCTCTCTGTCACGCCTAACACCCTTGAGAGGTTTCTAACCTCTACGCAAACCGTAACACTGTATGGCAAGGTCCCCATAAAACGCTGATGGCTCGTCTTAAACAGATCCGGGGAGAAAAGCCAACGTGCTCGCTCAGAACAAAGGAAAAGTGGTTCAAAGAGCGGCAAATCACAACTTAAAAGAGCTATCGTTAAAGGGGGATCTACAGGGGGGAAGTAACATTAATATGCTGGCAGCAAGGATGTTTTCAGCAGTTATGGGGTATCTTGGTTAGAAGTACAATCTACTTGCAGGGATTTGAATGGGAGAAAAATCAAACAGGATTACAGTGGTGTGCCCCCATTTTCATCAGCCACATTGTGAAAGCTCAAGATAACAAATACGTAGGGACTTTTTTTATTCTGATGCTTAATTTGAGCTGTAGCTTGTAGTCTAGACTACATCTTGTGACATTAAGTTAAAAAGGGACATGAGTTTATATAGCCCTATCTGAGCTCAGCATTATTCTGCCTTTATACTATTTTTACGTTACTTGATCTAACAAGCATTTCATTGTGAACTTTCTCACTCCAATATGGAACATTTCAAATACTAATTACCAAGTTTTTATCATTTATATAAAAAAACCCCCACTTTATTTGCTGCTCCTAAATATTAGTCATGTTCGTTCAGAAAACAATGTGTTCCAGTTCTGGATTTGCAAATGCCTAAGTTGATTTTATTGAGCTCAGCTTAGGCTTTTGGTTGATTTTAAGCATCAATTATTTTTACCACATCCATTCCTCCTATTTAACCTCTTGCAGGAAAGACACAGGTTACAAACACTGGGTAGAACAAAATGCTTCTAGACTGAGACTTCTGGCCAAGCTGTGAGTGTGCATAATCTATTACATCCTCTGCCTTAAGCATTTATTTTCACGTCCGACACTGTTTACAACAAAGAAAAAGGGAGGAAAGACATCCTGCCACCTCTCTTTGGGAAGTCTTGAACTCTACCTTCATCCGCACCATGGGAACAGAAGCAAGAGAAACATTTTAAAGAAAATAATACAGGTGCTGTGTAAATAAAAATATGAAGAACATATTTATATAAAAAAAAGGTGTAATGAGGTTCACTTAAATTAAATAAATATATAGGTCTTATTAAAAAAAAATCTCCGGAAATACAGGCATTATAAACAATATTCTGATCCTTTCCTTTCCCAGTTTTATCTTCTGTGCTGTCAATACACCCTACTACACCCCTGCTGTGTAGTCCTGACCCACGACGTTCTTTCCCAAAACCTGAATGTCTGCAGTTCTGTCTCCTGTCTGCAAAATGGCAAAAAGAATGCTTCCACAAAAACACAGATCAAGCAACAGCCTTATATATAGGCCTGGTACTATTCCATATTCATGCAGTTATACTTGCAGAGCAGAGGGACCAACTAGAAACTGAGCATCTTGTTCTTTCCAGTTCTGGATTTGCAAATGCCTAAGTTGATTTTATTGAGCTCAGCTTCAGCTTTTGCTTGATTAATTTTACCCAAAGGTGTTAGAGATCACATGAAATGCAGAATTCTGGCAGCTTAAATCTCATTTTTAAAATTGAGGTTTGCCAGTTAATGCAAATTCATTAACAGCCTAAAATGGAAATTACTTAGTTGTACATATGTGCAGCATCTCCTTGAAATTATGCACTTCACTCGGCTTCTTCCAGTGCAAGAAACTAGCCCACTTATGATTTCAAATCCTCCTGCACTAGTGTAACACAATCTGCCCTGACAGAGGGAAAAAAGGTTAAACACATCTCTGCTGAAGTTGATGTTATTTTATCAAGGAAATTTTAAGAGCATACTTCTTAGAATAGATTTCAGGGATACTACTGGAATGCTACCCTAAGAGGGGGGAAAAATAAAGAAGGAAAAAAATATAAAGTGAAGTATGATAATGAGCATAAAACCAGCAAAAGCTAACTCAAAAGATATTTGACACTGTAACGTATTGTACTCTGAAACTATAGCAACCTCCCAGAATAAAGAATAGTTTGGAGGAAGGAACGAGCACTCAAGTTCTTAAACAAAGCATTACCCATACATCCACAGCTAGAAGCAGGGCCATACTATTTTAGATACTATATAAACACACGTGAAGACAAACACCCTGCACTGAAATCCTACAATCTAAAAAAAGCCAGTGCTCTCCGTCTTCAAAAAGTTAGAAACCAACCACACTACCATCATCAAAGCACTTGGGATGGGGTGTATAAACACAGTATTATTTTAAGCTTTTGGCTACCTTTGATCCAAGAAGCTCAGAGCTATAAAGGTAGATGGGGAGGGGTATCCAACAGTGGTTACTCCAGTACCAGAACAGTTTAATAAACACCTTGTTTTCACCAGCAGTCTAAGCCATTTCCACTAGTTATTTTTAACCTTGTTCTAAACCAACTAACCAACAGTTTCAGCTGAAGGGCTAATCTGTCACTACTATGTCAGCAGGCATTTGTCAAACAGAATGCTGGAAAAGCTTTTTTAACAAGTTAACAGGAACCTCCACACCAAGTTTCCAGGGGAGAACAGAGAATGCACAAAATAAAGCCCATCAGGAGCGAGAAGAGTCCGTTACATCCACTCAAGATGCACGCTTCAGGGGTTGCCCTTCATGAAACAAGTTCATGTGAAATGCTGGAGGTCAGACCTGTGAAATCTGCTTCATTTCTTAGCTCTGATACAGTCAATGCCAGAACTGAGAGCAACACAGCTACTACTGCAATCAACCCCCCCCCTTCCCAAGGCCAACGAACTTTCCCAGTTAAAAGCACTGGGCTAGTGAGGTGAGACTTCAGTTTTTGTTGACTCTGGTGGCAAGGGAATCTTAAAGCTAGTATCCTCACCTTCCAAGATTTGCACAGTCATGACTATTTTTCCAGAATGAAACATATTTTGGAGAAGGATAACATTCCCAGTGTCAAAGCAGGGATCTCTCCAATTGGACTGACGATAGTATACAAGGAAGGCACCAATTCCCAATTCCCAGTTCTGCTGTCAAACCCTTAGACAGGCCTAGTGCGTTCCCATGGACCTGGGGTCTTCCAACCCAAATTCAGTTGGAGAAGTAAGACCAAACAGTTGATGCAGGACTAGATCAAGAAGTGCATTTTAAAACATTTCACAGCAGCCTATTTCGCTCAGATCTTTCTGAGCAAACAGCAAGATTCACCTCCACACAATTCCATGCCACCCTTTCCTTTCTAACGCCCGACAACAGCTGCACTAACAACAATCCCTCGGGTCTTTATGATGTAGGCACAATAAAAGTCCGAGCTGATGAGTTAGGTGGCCTTGATAAAACATAGTAAAAATAATAACGACCTGCTGTACAGTTATAGTTGTTAAGTATTTGAAGACATCGGGTAAAGCCCCCTCCCAGGCAAACATCTGCACTCGCGGCTGAGGAAGCCCCAATCTCGTTGCTATTCCCGCAGGTGGAATCTCGCCCCGAACCCTCCACACGTACCAGAAACACGATCTCGGCTTAACAATAACTGTTCTCTTCCCCTTCAGCCCCAGCCGAAAACTTCTGGGCCAGCCCGGCCGAGACAAAGCGCAGCGCAGCGGCCCCGCCACGCCGGCCGTGACCGAGCCCCCGGCGTCGGAA
>VZRI01009123.1:170287-211589 GCA_013397515.1 Upupa epops | reverse complement strand
GCTCCGTCGGCGGGCGGCAGCCGTTACCGTGCGAGCGGGGCGGTGCCGGTCGCTACGCGCCCCGCCGCTGGCGCCCGGCGGCCTTCCGGGTCCTGGGCCCAATCCCCGCAACAACCAACATCCCCAGCGCCGCGGGCATAGACGCGGCGGCGGCTGGAGCGGCCGCCGGAAGCCAGGGCGGTGCGGGAGGGGTAGGGGGGAAGGAAGGGGCCGCGCTGGCTGTGCAACTTCCGCTGTCGTCTGCCGCCCCCTGGGGAAGGCTCCGGGTGGCTGCGACCCAGCCGGGCTGCTGCGGCTCAGCCCCAGGTGCTTTCACCGCCGTGAAACCAAGGAGCGGCTCCGTTNGCCCCCGGCGTCGGAAAAAGCCCTTCTGGGCACTCGGGCAACCGGTTGCCGGGGAACGGGCCGCTCCCCACTCAGGATGCTCTGCCCCGCTCCCGCCCCCCGAAGGCACCGGGAGGGCCGCGGTGAAGCACGGGGAGCGGGGAGAGGCCCCACCACGCCGCTCCCGCTTCCTCAGCCGGGAGGAACCGACCGCAGGAAACCGACCGTGAAGCGAGCTGANGGCTCCGTTGTGTAGAGCAGCCCGTGGAGCTGCGGAGGCCGCTCCGCAGGCAGCGTGTTCTGCCTCTTATTTCTGGCCCTGCAGCCCGCAGAAGTGTGCCGGCTGCGGTGGGCTCATAGCACGCAGCCTTTGGCCACCACAGGCTCGCGTTTAACCCCATCGCCTGAGGCAGAACCGTTGCCAGCAGGCTGGTGCAGGAGATGCGGTGTGGTTTGCAGATCCTGTGGTGTGAGAACTCATGGCATCTCACAGAATTCAAGTGTATCGCAGTAGACTGGGTGGGAGGGTACCATAGAGTCCAACCCTTTAGGCTAAAGAAATGCGGTTTAAATGAGATGACCCAGCAGCCTGTAAAGCTGAGCCTTTACAAAGTTGTGGAATTCACTACTTTCTGAAGACTCTTCCAGTGGCCACTTGCCCTCACCTTTTCAGCTTGCCATACTCCTCAATCACCATCTTTGCTGTATGAGAACTGCTTGATAAACCCAAGTGCTCAGTGCTAGCTAGATGAAGCTAGCTGGATTAATCCTGCTAGATTGAACTGGAGCAGGATGTGATCACTTAAAGCCTTAGAAATGCCTTAAAGATTGCTGAAGCAATGTTGTTTGGTATTGAAGGGATAATTCAGCAGAAAACTTGTGAGCAGACTGCTCACCCCGCATGAAACAATAGGAGTAAATATTCCCAGGTCTTCTGAGGACTGTGTGGCCTGCAGCACTTTTGTGTGTTTCTAGTGTTAAAATGACTTGCCTGCTGCTTTGCTCTCTTGCAGCATGCAGCTTGCTTAATCTTTGCAAAGTGGGTACACATTGAGGAGAGACAGAAGGGGATATGAAGACACAGTGAGGTTGCTGGAAAGGCATGACAGTCCTCCAAATTCATCACTGTCCCACCTGTGCTGCTTATATGGAGTGATGAACAGCCTTTGAGTGTGTCTTCTGGAAGAGCTGACTCTTGTGCTTGACTCGGGAAATCAGAAGCAAAGGGGTGCGGCTTCAGTGTGGTCAGTTATGGACCCATCACCCAGAGCGAAGAATGAAGTTGTCAGGTCAACTTTGGGTTTATAAACTCCTTATATGAAAAATATATACGTGTATATTTGTGTGTGTGCAGTGCAGAGTATTCGGCGTATTGAAAATACTCTGCAACTGACGATGTACTTTCCATGGATGGAGTGATAGCAGAAGAGCTTTAATTAACATACAGGGAACAGTCTGAAATTTAAATTTTGAAGTCTTCAGAGCTGGGCTGTTTTCCTCTGCAGCATTTTTGTGGAGCACCTTAGGCTGTTTTTAATCCTTTATGGGCTTCGGCATTAAGGCTGTGAGTCATTACAATTAACTCTGCTAATGAAGGGTGGATTGTTATGGTATTTTCTCCCTGACAGTTCTTTCGAGGTTTTGTATAGCTGCAGCACAACGGATGCTGATATTTTGGGTTTTTTTTCTCCCTGAATAGCTGCTTGCATAGGCGACTTATGAATAAAAGCTTTATAAACCCTGATGTCGTTTGAATTATGTTTTGGGGTTTTCACAGACTTGTAAAGAAAGATCTATGTAAATCAGGACAAAATGTCATGTAACAAATCTTTTCTCCATCTCCACACACTTGCTCTTTCAGGGTATAACTTTTCTGACAGGTGTTCCACAGAAATCTGTGGTCATCGCCTGACATTAAGAAGTACCTTTCTTACTGATACCTGGGAAGGAGTAGTAAGATGCACCAGTAGAGGCTGGGAGGCGATCTGCTGGAGAGCACCTCCATGGACCTCTGTGTGGACATGCAAGTGGTACTGCAGGCTGAGACCTCCTAAGCTGGCAACCAGCAGGGAATGAAGTTAAACCTTTGTCAGGAGATCAGTCAGGGAGGAAATCCTTCGTTTCAGGGCTTAGTTTTTTATCAGGTAAACTAAGCTCTCTTTCCTGATGAAGCAAACTGTGATAACTTATATGGTAACTGTTACTTTCCTGCTATACATGGCACTCAGACCAGCACCAAAATAATCAAAGTCTGATAATTTTATGATAAATAATAATAAATAATTACTTTCTACATTTGTATTTATATTAAAAATATAGATACTATATGTAAATACTTGTGTGCTATATGTTAAATATAGTTATGCTTTAATATAAGCACACGGAGAAAATGAAGTACCCCAAAATTAAAGCCAAATGACCAGGAGAAGGTTTTTCTTTAGTAAACTCTACAATAATTTATCACGTCTGTAGTTTCAGCCTCTACAAATGAACAGCATTTACAGCACTTTGCTGTCAGTGATAGATAAATGTGGTGATACTGTACAAGCAGAAGACAGAGCGTGAGGGAAATCCAGGAGAAAAGTTTATGGAACAATAGTAATACTGGCTCCTCAGCAATTTCCTCACTGTGCTGTGTGGAGCTGTAATTGAGCAGTGGAGGGAGTGCTGGCCTCAGCCTGCCGGTTTACCTCCTACCCCAGCAGAAAGATGTTAAGCATGTGCAGACAGCTGACTATCTCAAGCCTTCCCATGGACTAAAGTAGGGGAATACCTCAACTACAGATCTTGGCATGAGGTTAACTTGCTGCAGCTTGGCAATGCCAAGAAGGGGGTACTCTGAGCCCATCTGTCAGTTTTTGGTGCTGGGGAACTCATGGCTCAGGTAAAAGAGGACTGCAGGACCTAGTAGACTTGGACAACAAATAAACAGGGGTTTTCAATGTTGCAGTTTAGGATAGAAAGTTGTTTAAATCACATGTTGTGTTTGTTCTTAAACTCAGCCTCTTGCTTCCAGGGACTTCTAGCCTCAATACATATTGGTTAACGGGCACTTATAGCACAGAGAGTCCCCACTAAGGAGTTTTGGCTCATAAAAGATCACAGAAAGACAAGTGAGAAGAGTGCAAGGCTGGCCTGAGACAAAAGCATCAAGTACCTTTATCTCTGTAACTCTTAACTCTGCAGTGACACTGATATATAGAACGGGGCTTATTTTTCACAGTGCTTGGTTGTTAGCAGGGTCCTAGTTGTTAGGCTGTGGTCTCTCAGAAAGTGTCCAAGCACAGTTTGGGAATAGCATCTGCTGGGGACTGTTCTTACCCTTTGGTGAGAGTGGAATACAATGCAGGTATGCACAGGTATGGGTCATTCTAGTAAATGTAGGAATAAATATAGATATATGGCTTTAGAAAGAGGATCCTTCCCTACACCCTTCTCATTGCTGTCTACACTGAATTCAAGGAGCAAGGATCCCTGGTGGTTTCACCCTGCCTAGGTGAATGGCTCATGGGTTGCTGCACCAGAAAGACTGGTGCTCTAAGCCTTTACCAGGCTTCTTCATGAACCTTCAACCAGTCACTTGTCAACTCTGTGCTTCTATTTCTTTCCACCTGTATAATAATAGTGACCTCTCATAGAAAAACATGTGGTCATGAGATGATGTCAGATGCCAACTGCATTGACTTTGAGGTGCCAGTGGCATGGAAGTTTCTATGGAAGAATGAACCTTACTGGTGAGGAAGGACTGCTCCTTCCAGTGAGCTCAGCCATCAAAAAACGTCCCAAGAGACAGGATACTGAAGGCAGAGGCCTTGCCGACACTCAGATTGTTTGTTACACACGATGGTCTTTGCCTTGTCCCCAGTGGGGGAGGAAAGCATGGCGGCAGCAGCCTGGGAAGCCATCCAGCAGGATAGTTATGTGTGAGCGCATCCCTGGGAACGCTTACTGCTTGTGCCCGCTCCTCCTCCCCTGCTGCTGCCGCTCAGGATTTCACAGATGTTCCTCCCAGAGAAGGCAGCTGGAGCTCTCAGCCTCCCAGTTTCCATCTCCCCGGTGGTCTGGTTCCACCCATCTCTGATGGAGCTGCTGATAGTTCCTCCTTTCCCCAGCCTATCCTTTCACAGGGTCTGAGCAGTGCAAGTCAGAGGAAGAGGGATTGCTCCATGCTGTTTCCCCCCCTTCCTCTTGTCTCCTGGCTGTGTAGCTGTACCCTTTCCTTTTTACCCCCCCAGTGTTTCTGATTCCTGTTTCTTAACCAGCATGTAAACAACAGAGAAAAAACTCACATGTGTAGATAATCCATATTTACAGTCAGAAATACTCATAGAGTTTACATAGCAGCCTGGGATGTAAATAAGGGTTGGTTGGGTTTTTTCCTCTCTGCTTAAGGAAAATAGCTGTGTCGTATTTAAAGTGAAGGTTTGCGTTACATTTTATTCTCCTGCTTTTGTTATGATCTTTTTCCTTGCAGGGAGGTTTGGATCACTGCATTCCCCATGCAAGGACGGGGGGTATCTCTGTGCTCACACACGCGTCGGCTTGAAAATGCATTTCATCTGTTTACAAGTTTCAGTTTAAGGGCAGAACCCTACGGAAAGAAAATGCGTCATCTCAGGACTGTCATGACCCCTCGGGTATGTCCACATCAAAGTTGGGAAATGCAGTGATTGCATGCCTAGGCCTCCTCTGAGTCGTTATACAGCTAGCTCAGATATGCCGGTATCTGAAGTGAACTGAATTAAAATCAGTGACTTGCACAACTTTGCTGCGTTTGGAGTCTGCCAGCAGCAGTCTTTACAAAGGGAACACGTGGGTTTTGAGCCGTCCCTTCCAGAGCATAAGTTTTAGGTCAGACCTATGACATCTTCTCAGGGTTGCAGAAATTCATTAAGCTGTAACATACCGATAGCTTTGCAGCACCAGAGACAATCAAACTGTTATTACCGCTTGTGCCACTGCCCATCCATAAAGCCCGCTGGGCTGAAGAGCATGAAGCAGTGCGTGGCTGAATTTTGAGCACAATGTTGTCCTTACCCCAAGGTTCTGCACACCCTTAGTAGAGGAATAGTCAGTGCTACGTGACTAACAGTGAGTAGGGACAGCTCAAATCCCAGTCTGTTTGGAGAAATTCTGGATGGAGGTTTGTCTACACGTATATATACTTGGAAATTACAGAACTCTGCTGTTTGCTGCCACAACTTTCAATTTCATTGAAATAGAATTAATATCAATATAATTGACATTTTTTTGGGAAAGTGTCTCCCTTTTGGGAGTGATAATCTACCTTGAGACATCCAGACAGGAAGCAGAAATACCTTATCCCTTTATCATGCTATACCATCCAGTTATATGCCAGATAGACACGAGTTTTGTCCTCTTGTTGACAGCTTATTACCTGCAATTAGCTGTTCTCTTTTGCATATTTTTTTACTACAAATAATAATAACAAATGACAATGGGATTTTGGGAAAATTTCCCTTTTAAAAAATGTATGTGATTCATTTACAGAGGTGCCCATTTATTCAGGCAGACACAACAGCAGGGTAACCCAGAAATGCTTCAAATAAACCCGTGCTTGTGATCCTGCCATTGTATCTGGGATTCAAACCAGCTTTCCTACATAAGAAACCACACAGGTTATCTGTGTCTTTCAGTTTCTGAGGTGATCTGGAATTTTCAGCCTTGGAGGCACTTTGAAGAATAAGCTACCTGCTTATATTCCTTCCTCTTGTGCACCTTGCGGCTCGGCAGCTTGACCATTACCGTGGCCTCAGTGCCCCAGTCAGCGCCCAGGACAGCAAGGCATTGTGCAGGTGCCTGCAAAGTTTCTTTCAGGTTGGCAGATTTCTGTCCCAGAGAAAGGATAAGCTTCAAATGTATTTTCTGTAAGGGCTGGAGAAGCGCTGGCTCCTAAAGACCTAATGGTCTGTGAAAACTGCTGCTGAGCAGTACGAAGCGAACCCCAAAGCCAGGAGCCAGAGCACTGAGTGCAGCTCAGCAAATAAAAGGATTTGTCTAGTCCCTAGCTGAACTGGAAAATGGAAATGAAAAGTGAAGTAGTCAGGTGGAACTGAGTTTCCTTTAAAAGAAATAAATGAAAATCAGGTGGAACTAAATTATTTTTCGAGAATTCTCATCTTAAACACGTGGGTCCATAAGGAGATTTTTTTGGTGATCGTGTATCCGGTGATTGGAGCAGCATTTGAGGCTTCAGCTACAGCAGGCACTCTGCTCTCTATGTTGTGGCATCTCGGAAGCGCTCAGTTCATGTTTAAACCTTTTTGTTTAATTACAGAATTTCAAGGAGTGTTTTTTTCTTTACTCATCTGCCTGCTTTCACACACAAAAAATCAATGAAAAAATTAGAGCCATTTCGTTATCTTTGAGACCTCTGTCAAATTTTGTTGAAAGCAGGCAATGAGTTCAAACATTATTAGGAGGGAATGTATACAGACACTCAGGCAGCTGCATCTACATCCACAGAGATACAGAAAGATAAATCAAGTCGGTTTTGTTTCCACGTGGAGAAAGGGTATAAGTATATTTCGGTAAATAATAAAATGAAGCACTTTGTACAGAAAAGCATGAAAGCAAACAAACTATTTTCTTTAAAATCATTGACATAAATATTTATACCGGTTCCCTGTTTTGCCTCATATTTGCAAATTCCTTTCAAGATGGGCAAATTCAGTCAGACAAACATGCATTTTCTGTTTGCAATATTGTCCTGTAAAATTGCACTCAGCAGCCGGGAAAAGCAATTTCACTCATTGTTCTCTACACGGTAGAACTCTTAATTCATCTAAGAACCTTGAACCATTGAAATCAACTACCAGTACTATTAGGGCTGTGCCCTTACACAAGAAATCAGTGGATGAGAGGTTCCCAGCAACGTAAACATCTCTGGAAAATATGTGTTGCCTTCAAAATAGAGATCAAGACTCAGGTTTTTGTGCAGACAGAGTAAAGCCATCAGCTACCTTTCTGTGTGCTGCTGGTTGCTTTGGCTTATTGCTTGTTGCTTTTTGCCTTTGTTTGCTGCCGAGTTGCTGCTCAGAGGCAAGGGCTGAGGAAGGTAGAAGACACCTGAGGAGTAGTTTAGTTCCCAAGGGGTTTGCTATCCAAACTGCTAGATGAAGCAAAGAGTAGCAAGTGAAATAACGGTGTCTGCAGCCTCCTCTTACCATCCTGCTTACATTTCTGCCTTTGGCACAGGATAATGGTGGGATCCTCACATTTCACAGGGGACTATTGCATTTCTCCCTTTCCTTTCTCCATGCTGTGTTTCACCTAGCAAATATGGCAAAAGGGTGGAAAGGATGCTGAGTGCAAAGCAAGGTGGCAAAGCAGCGTGTGTGGGAATATCCAGGATTTAACTACCATGCCTGTCTCAGATGCCTGTCGATTTCTACTTTCTAAAGGGAAAACAGTACCTTGCTATGAATCTTGAGTAGGAATTAGTTAGTCCAGATTTAGGTGAGGATTTTGAGTGCTCAAATCCAACCATTAATTTAAATTTCTTGAGGAAATTCAGTGGTCAAACTGGTATTTGTGCATTTACTGTATCAGCCATTTGCACTTATCTTAAGCTCAGAGGATTCTATTCTGTCTTCCTGTAAGAGAACAGCAGTTCCTACTGAATTTGCCGGTGCCTGTGCTGAAGAGATCAATACTTTCCACGGTGCTTCCCGGAGTTACTCATCTCTTCAGCAAGCGCTGTGGTGGCTGTTCAAGGTGATGTGTTTGGCAGTAAAGTCCCTCATGCCCATTCATGCGTGTAAATGCGTGTCTCAGCTGTTGCAGCCCCACACACCGTTAAACCAGGCAAGAGGAGCTGCTTTTAATTGTGTGGGGTGGAGATAAAGCTGTGAAAAAGTGAAATTAAACTGCTCTCCCCTTCAAAACCATTAGGAAAGATACAGCAGGCCCCAGCCCTTTCCATAATGAGGGCCGAGATGTTTGCACAGCCCTGGGCTCACAGTGAGTCCCTTTAATTAAACCTACCCCACACATGAACCCGCCTGCTGAATTTGGGTCACCTGGAGGACGCGCCGCCGCACGCAGTTATCTCGGGGGGGAAATGAGAAGAAACATAATCCAGGCTTCCCGGCTGGATCCTAGGGGTGCTCGGAGCAGGGGGGTGGGATGGGATGGTCAGCTCGCGGAGAGTCCGTGACCCGACCTCCGCCGCCTCCCGCAATGCGGTTGGGATGGAGGTCTCGGTGCTGCGGTGCTTTCGGACACCAGGTATCAAACGGAACCGGGGAACGGTATTGAAAGAGCAAGTGAAGCGGAAATTTAAAGTCCCTCTGCTAATAATAACAGTATAAATAACCGAAGACGTCTTGTAAACAGTGCGGTCATAACCCCGAAACATTAAACAGCGCGGTGGGATCTGGCGCATCAGCTGCCGGTGCGGGGGGAGAGCCCCGCACTCGTGTTTATCTCAGCCCCATCTCTACGGGCGCGCTGATCGATAGAGGGGACGTGTTTAAGTTAAAAATTCCCGGCACTGAGGACAGGGGCAAGAAAGGGATTCTCCATCCGACTGTGCTTCATCAACAGCGGAGCAGTGCGGGACGCTGCGGAGCGGCTCCCGCAGCGCTCGGGCGCCGGGCTGCCGAGCCAGGAGCAGTCCCAGCCCAGCCAACCTCTCCCCGGGGATTTAGCTCGAATTCGCTGCTGGGACACAGCGCTACCGTGGCCTGGGGTGGAGCGGGGGGTGGGTATCCCGCAACGCCGGGGGATCTCGAGTCCTTTGCCCGTCGGGCCCGAGAGTGGGAAACGAAACGTTAACAGCGCTCCGTGTTCGGTGGAAAGGAAGGTTTATTCACAGAAAATAGAGCAGAACCTGCTTGGAGAAAATATATCTATATATCTTTAGGGTGAATTAGTTCATAGAGATGACTGTCAAAGTCAGTTTTTTTCTAGGCATCTACATATTTCACAGGTCTCAGACAAAAGATAACGCGCAGGGTAGGTTTTGCGTGATCTCTGCTTTTTCTTGTCTCTCTCTCTCTAGTAGCGCTTGAACCAGCAAGGCTGTTGTTGCGGGACGCTCGACTGTACACGCGTTTAATAAAGTTAAATAGAGTCGGGGTCTCTTTTCTCGGGACGGAGTCTCTGCTAGGGCACGTCCGTTCTCCTCGGCGCCGGGAGAGCCGTCTCTCCCCGTCGCTCTGCCCGGGGTAGCGGCGGGGCCGCGGCGGGTCCCTTCCCGTCCCGCCGCCCGTCCCCCGCCCGCAGCGGGACGCCGCTGGCCCCAGCGGGGATCACGATGCCGTCGGGCCGCACAAGCGGTTTGTATTCACCACTTCTTTCAGGTCACTCTCGGGTTTGCCGGCTACCATAAAAGGCCAAGTCTGTAGCCAGGAAAAGATACGGGTGGGAAGGGGGTTACACACGGGAAAAAGCACAGCGCCGAGCTCCGCTGCGGCTCCGCTTCCGAAGCGCCCCGGGGGATCGGGCCCGATACGCAGCGCCCCAGCCCGCCTCCGGCAGCGCTCAGCCCCCGCCGAGGGCTCTGCTGCCTGTGGCCACCGGCTGAGGCCGCTTCACCCACCCCCCCATCCGCAGGGGTCCCGGGGCAGAAAGGAGGCACCGACGAAGGCTGTAGCCAAGGCGGCTCCGCTACGGCAGCATTTCACCGGCACAACCCTGCGGGTACCCCCCGCCGCCAGCATCCCTCGCCGCAGCCGCGCCGCCTCCCTTCCCCTTTGGCCGGTTCCGGCGTGGAGGGGGGGCCCCTTCCCCACGGGAGCCGCCTGACGCCCCTCCGCGCTGTCCGCATCACCCGGACACCCCCCCTTCACCCCTTTCGCCTCTTCTGGTCTCCGCCGCTGGGGAGTGGAGAGGAGGTGATTGTATCTGGGTTGGATGTAGGGTTTGCTTTACTTCATCTGTTTTTTCCCCATGTCGCTGCTCTCAGGATCTTACTTTTAGCAAAAAAAACCCCCCTCCACATCTCCCAGGCCCTTATCAGCTGCCACAGCGGGTGATGTACTTTCCCCCAGAGTCCAGAGCTCAAAAGGCAGAGCCAGACCCCTATAAAATGTCCCCACAGATCCTCTCTGCTCTCCCTTTATCCACATGCGGGCACTGTAAAGGCTGGATGTTTGCAGAGCCCAGGCAGATCTCGCTCGCTCACGGTTTGCACCACTCTCCCATATTTTTAGCACTGGGAACAGAGTGTTCTCTGGTGGTCGGGGTTGGAGAATGGAGACCCTGGGTCGGTCAGAAAACTGTCTGTGGGTGCTGGGAGCAGCAGGAGAGGTATTGTGCAGCCTAGGGTGGCTTTGCGGACCGTGCCTGAAGCAGACACCCACTCTGGGGAGTCCACACGGGTATTTCTGTCTCCTTTGCTGCTTTAGGAGAAAAGTCCTGCACTCAGCAAATTTGGGTGGCTGAGTGCAGAGCCCCAAAAGCTCTGTCTTTAAAATTCAAGGGCTTGAGTGGAGTGTTATGGCAGGAAACATTAGGGTAGAGAGAAGGGATAAGAATAAATCCTGGGTCCCTGACTTCCTAGAAGGTACCTTTCTCTACCCAAATTTATATACCTACCCACCCGTTCGCAGGTAGAAAGCTACCATCAACCTGTTGAGGTTTCTCAGGCATTTCTGGAGCAGTAAAACCTGTCCCTTCCCTGCCTGTTAGTGGCCATCATGGCCCCTGCCTGTCTCCTGGAGAGGATTGCCCAAAACTGTGAATGGGGCCGGGAAGTCTTAGCTGTTGGGGACCAGGGCAAGACTGTAGTTAGGGAGACTGTCCCCTGACACAGTATTCCTTGCCACTCCACGGCCACCAGATTCTCTGTGAGAAGTGCAGTGAAGATTTCTCCCCGCGCATGCCCCATCCCAGCTTCTCTCCTGCCTCTCGCCATGCACACGCACACAGAGTGCCTGGCCCTGGCCGGCTGCGACTTACCAGGTTGACTGGATGGATGTAGCCGTTTTCGTACTTGTCATTGGCCAGGATCTGCCTCAGGTGAGCGATGTAGCTGGAGGCCAACCTCAAGGTGTCCAGTTTGGAAAGCTTGGTGTCTGGCGGCACCCAGGGCAGGGTGGTTTTAAGCCTGGAGAAGGCTTTGCTAAGGACCCTCATCCTTGCCCTTTCTCTGGCGTTGGCAGCGTTTCTCTGGACCTGCTTTCCCTCCTGGCTCACTCCATTTAAAGGACTCTTCTTGGGGGGAGCTTTTTTCCTCTTGCCTGAGGCCCCTCTCCCCTTCTGAGGGGAGCCATTCTCGCCATTGGATCCCTCCTCGTTGCTCTCCGTGGACGCCCCAAACTCTTTGTTAGTATCCATTTTCAGGCCATCGCACTCCAGCATCTCCACCTCCTGCAGATCTTCCACATCACTGAGGGACCCAGTGGACATGGTCTGGAAGATGCCAAAGGGCCAGTGGGAAGGGGTGAGGGGGTGGGGAGGAAGGCAAAGTCCTCAAATCTACTTCAAGGCAGTGGAGGAGAGAAGGGGTGCCAGTATTTTCCTCCCCTTCCCTCCTCCCCCAGCACTAAGGCGCGATACCAGTCCAGAGAGGATACCCGCCCTCCCGCCTCCCAACCCCGCTTTGCTTGTGTTTGAGGGAGGGAGTAGCTGTATGTGAGAGAAAGAGAGAGAGAGAAAGCTGAGGAATTTAGTGAGGACACTAGTAATTTATCTGGGGGATAAGAGAGGCGGATCCAGCCCAGGGGAGGGGCCCTGCCTGCTGAGAACACCACATCCCCAATCACAGACCTTTGCACAGGACAAGGAATGAGGTATCCCAGCAAGCCTTTGCAGAGAGCTGGGGTCTGGGATTCAAAGCTCCACAACCGGAGCAAAGAAACTCTCTCTCCTCCTTCTCTGTATTTCTATCCTCCCCCTTCCTCCTTCTTTTCCTCCTCCTCTTCTCCTTCCCCACTTCCCTTTCCAGCCCAGGGTTACTCTCTCCCCTCCCTGCCTCCTAGATGACCCAGGCAGCTGGTGTCATGATTCTTGATGAAAGCCAAAATGGGTCATGAGCAGAGAGAGCAGCAGATCCACCAGCCAAGCCTTCTGGGGAGCACTGTAATGCATGCCATCAAAACACTCTCCCGTAACCTAATCTGAGTGAGATTTGTGGATGATTATATTTACGAACGCATCCTGTCCAGCTACCAGTGTATTCCTGGAAGGGAGCGCTCCGTTGGCGGGCCAGAGGCGAGGACTTTGCTATCATAGCTGAGGGAATGGAGACAGGAAGATCAGGCTTGTTCCACTTTTCCTGGGTGATGTCTGACAAGTTCTGGTCACCTCTCACTCTTTGAGCTCCCCCAGCTGTGAGCATCCCAGAGATTGCCTTGTCTGCAGTTTACTGGGTTGTGGAGATCCTGGTGGTTTGCAGAGCTCTACCAAGCTGAGGAAGACCCCCAATACTGCTAGGGAGGGCCAGCATNCAGGCTTGTTCCACTTTTCCTGGGTGATGTCTGACAAGTTCTGGTCACCTCTCACTCTTTGAGCTCCCCCAGCTGTGAGCATCCCAGAGGTTGCCTTGTCTGCAGTTTACAGGGTTGTGGAGATCCTGGTGGTTTGCAGAGCTCTACCAAGCCAAGGAAGACCCCCAGTACTGCTAGGGAGTGCCAGGGCTGTGGATGGGGCAGCAAGGGTGGGTTCTGCAGTTAAAGGAAGGACAGGAGTCTTACTAGGTGGTAGCAGTCTCAAAGAATTCTCTCCTTTTCTCAGCATGTTGGTGCAGAGCAGTCGCTGTTCTGCTGCACCCGTGGAGCGTTCTGTCTGTCTGGTGTTTTGTGCAAGCTCAAAAGTCTTTGCCTCGATAACAGGGGCAAGATAAGGTCCCTTCTGAGGAGTGCTGGGAGCAAGGGAATTAAGCTGCACTCTGCAGCCACTGAAGCTAGAGCCTCACCAATTGTTTTAGCACAGGTTGTGGTTTGAATGAGCAGTTACCATCTTTATTCACATGTGTGTTCAGCCTTTAAAAGCAGTTAACCTTGGCCTAGCTCTTCCTCTCATGTAAAATTGTCTTCTAAAGCCACATATGGAGTCCAAAGATGCCAGTGAAACATGAACTTGCTTCTGGAGATTCTTCCCTCCTCATGTGCTTCATGAAACCTCACAGCTCCCCCAGCAGCCTGGGTTTTGAACACAGGGGACTAAAGAAGTGGGCACAACCCACCCATGGGACATTTCTGGACACAGTGACTGATCTGACTGCAGGAGAAGCTCTCCTTATTCAGCTGTTTACCTGGAGATTCACATAGGTCTGAGCAGAAATGTACAGCCTGAGGTGGTCATTGTGGCCCACAGTAGCTTCAGAGCTAACCCAAGGTCACTGGAGCCACAGGAAAGACTCATTGATACGTGTGAGCATCACATGGGGTTTTCTGCCTGCACTCAACAAAAACCAAATAAGCAAACAAAATCTGTGGAGGGTCAAACTGGGAAGCACAGCCTGCAGATTAACATTTCAGTAGGAAGCAGAGTGTCATTGCTAAAGAGCAAGGAAGTCTTTCTTGATTCATCTTGGCTCATGTAAACCAGAAGAAAAAGGGCAGATCTCAACTTTAAACTGGCTCTTTACCGTTTGGCTGGAAGATAACACCTTCCCACTCACCATAGGATAAGTACATTAAGATATCATATCTCCAAGCCCTGAGCTCTAGGGAATTCCCTAACTTCTAACGTCATGTTATGTTAACCGTGTCCTGTTTGTGTTTTCTCTGTGTGTAAACTAAACAGGTTGTCAGCATATCAGTCCTAATTAATGAATTAACTTTGCTTTTTCTTCTTTTTATCTTTTTCTTTCTAACATCCTTGTTCCAGATTCGAATTATTACTAATTACTAGTGTGGAGATTTATGAGTCTCCTTATTTTGCCCGATTGTTGTTTGTGCAGGTGGAGTTTTAAATGGCCATATCCATTGCAGAGATTTACAGTCCATGTGACTGATGTTAGAAATGAGCTAAAAGACTCTTTACTGGAGCAAGGATGACAGAAAACCAAGCTGAAGTTACTTGTGTCTCTAACCATGAATGACCAGAGAGCAAAAAAATCCCATAAAAGCTTCAGCATTGGAAGCTCCTAGAAGAATAAAACAACAACAAAGTTTATAACTTAAGTAATCGTCCTTCTTCCCCTCTGCAAAGGAGTCAGCAGACCTAAAACACTGTCTTTTCTCATCTCCAGGTAACCTGTGGTTCCATATTTGTTTATTACATGAGCTGAACCTCTATTTTTCCAAACTTCCTACTCCTTGTGTCCCTCCTAGCAAGCCCAGGGCTTGTACCCCTCATCTGTCTCCTGGGTTCAGTCCCTCTCCCCTCACCTAAATTGTCTTGTCCAGTCCTTCCAACTCTCATTATGAATTACAAACATGGTTTGGGGTAAAGGCTGGCAGAGTGGAGATCAATACAGTCCTGTGGGAAAGGTAGATCTGGGAAGGCCACAGCCACAGCAGTGGTGATGAGGGTTTTTCCTTCTCCAGTTAGACCACAGACCAGCGGGTTAATAACTGGCTGGGAAAGACAGATGGAGCTAAAGTCCTTTTGGCCTTTCCAGTGCATTCATTCTATTACAGGATCAGAGAATCACAGAATGTCAGGGAAGGGACCTCGAAAGATCCAGTCCAAACCCCCTGCCACAGCAGGATCCCCTAGATTCAGTCACACAGGCAGGTTTTAAACATCATCAGGGAAGGAGACTCCACAACCTCCCTGGGTAGCCCCTTCCAGTACTCAGACACCCTCACTGGGAATAAATCTCATCTTGATGTGGAACCTCCTCTGTTCCAGCTGACACCCATTGCCCCTTGTCCCAGCATTGGGTGCCACTGAGCAGAACCTAGTTCCTTCCTCCTGACACCTGCCCTTTCCATATTTGTAAACATTATTCATGTTTTAAGAAGGAAATTGAAATCCTGGCTTGGGGAACATCGGTACAACTCTGTGGATTTGCCCTAGAGGTGACTTTCTCCTCTGCATTGCTCTTGTTATACAGGAAAGCGCATGACTCTTCTAACTGAGACCCACTAAACCACGAAGTCCTTTACAACACTCCAGGGGTGCTTGGAGCAGAGATTCACGATGCCTGGCCTGAAGAGTGGCAGGTGGGGTAGGCTTATGTTGGTCTAGGTGGGTTACAGATTTCCCTCTGGAAAAACAACCCACTCCAATCTTCTCTTTCCTGGGCTGGAATAACACAGTAATTTGAGAACAGCATTGGAACTTGAGGCTGAGGTTTCTACACGTGTCTTGAGATTTCTTATAGCATGGCGATGGGTTTTTGGAATAAAAGCTGTTTAGGGTTTCCTGATTCTAGGGAGCAATGCCTCTTTGTTCAGGGATCAGCTGTGGCATCACTAGACTGGGCAATGCACAAGCAGGCATAGAATCATAGAATCACTAGGGATTGGAAGGGACCTTGAAAGATCATCCAATCCAATCCCCCTGCCACAGCAGGATCACCCAGACCAAGTCCAGGTGGGTTTCAAAAGTCTCCAGAGAAGGGGACCCTACAAACCCCCCAGGCAGCCCCTCCCAGTGCCCTGACACCCTCACTGGGAAGAAGTTATAGAATCACAGTATCAGTCAGGGTTGGAAGGGACCACATCTTTTACCCTGAGGTGTGATGATGGAAGACAGTGGGATCTTGGAACCCCGGAGATCAGCTGAGGAGAAGTCTGCATATCCATGGTGCAGTGAAACAGAGGGAGAGAGTCCTGTCCGCAGCTCATGGAAGACAATGCACTGGAGTAGGGGACTGCCTTGGAGAACAGGGAGCAACAAATTTACCCTTGGAGAAGCCCCTGGCACTGAGCAACTAGTGTAGAGACTGAACCATGGCCACCATGTGTTCACAAGGGAAAGAACTGCTAGGTAGGGGTTTCTTTCCCCTGAGGGCAGAGAAGTAGCACATCTCGACCCAGTTATGTAAGAATGTGTGATTGATTTCTGGATGTGTCTTTTTTGCTGTTGGGGTTTTTATGTTGTGTGAATTAATTGGATTCTGTTGGTTTTCCCTGAACTGAGCCAGTCTTTGGGTTTTTTTTTGCCTGCAATAAGTCGTTTTGAACCTTCCTTGGGTTTGTTTTTTGGGTTTTTGTGTTTGTTTTGGTCCTTTAGCACATTAACTAAATTAATTAGTTAATCTCGTCTCAGAGCTGATCAACTGGTGGCAGGATGTAAAAAGGGAAGGTCTCATGCCCTTGGGCTCAGCCCTTGGGAGGCCTCCTCTCGAGTTCTGTGTTCAGTTCTGGGCCCCTCATTCTAGGAAAGACATGATGATGCTGGAACGGGTCCAGAGCAGAGCTACCAAGCTTGGGAGGGGTTTAGAGAACCAGTCGTGTGAGGAGAGGCTAGGGAGCTGGGCAGGGTGAGTTTGGAGATGAGGAGGCTGAGGGGAGACCTCCTTGCCCTCTGCAATTCCCTGAAGGGAGGGTGTGGAGGGGTGGCTGTTGGCCTCTTCTCCTTGGTGCCTGCTGACAGAAGCAGGGGCACTGCTCTGCAGTTGAGGCAGGGGAGGGGCAGACTGGATCTGAGGAAGAAATTCTTTGCAGCCAGAGTGGTTGAGCACTGGCAGGACCTTCCCAGGGAGGTGATGGAGTCCCCATGCCTGGAGGTGTTGAAGAACCGTGTAGCTGTGGTGCTTCCTGCCCTGCTCAAGCATGGAGGGGGTCAGGTTGTGTTTGTCAGTCCATCCTTCAGGATGAAGATATTAGTGGACAGCTGATGTTGAGAGCTGATGATCTCTTTTATGTCAGAAGACAAATATTTAAAAAAGCCAATATATCTTATGCCAAATTATCACCGAAGGATGAATGTCCAGCCATCATTTTGAGCATCTCTTTCCATGATGTTTCTTGTTTCTTCCACGAGGTTGGCTAATCCTTTGCGCTTTTGTGGCTCGTTGATAAGAAATAGGTTCTCCTGCTTCCCAATAATCAGCAGGCTGGATGAAGCTTTGGAGAAGAGAAGATTTTTGTTTCAGAGAGTAATACGGAAGAGAAGAACGCTTTGTAGGGGAGTGGCAGAAAGAATGTCAACTCTTGTGGTGAGGTTTCATTACTCGTGTGGTTTATGGCATGATGTGCATGCATGTAGACACTGATTTTCTGAAATTCCTATTCACTTAAAGTGATCACAGCTGCTGAAAATTGGATTCCCACAGCATCCATCATTAAATGCAATAGGTGGGTCTACATCCTCTGTTCCTATCCTAACGAAACATCGCATGCTGGGACCCACAGTCTTTGGGCGTTGCTTTATGCTGTTTATAGATTGAGTTGGCCAGTTTGTGCTGCTGGACAACCTGCACTCCTCTTGTTATCTGTGTTTTGTTCCATGTTACCAGCTCTGATAGGTGGCCACATGAAACCTTTAAATCCTCTTGCCTCAAAAGGAATCAGAGAGACATAAAGGTTGGAAGAGACCTCCAAGATCATCCAGTTCAGCTGTCAACCCAACAACATTCTGCTCATTAAAACATGTTTCCTAGCGCTACATCTGCTTGTTTTTTGGGTACCTCCAGGGATGATGACTTCACCACCTCCCTGGGCAGCCTCTTCCAACAACTGACCACTTCCTAGGTGAAGAAAGTTTTCCTAATGTCCAGTCTAGACCTCTGGCACAACTTGATGCTGTTTCCTCTTGATCTGTCACTGGTGACTTGGGACAAGAGACTGACTCCCTCCTCTCTACAATCTCCTTTCAGGTAGCTGTAAAGAGCAATAAGATCTCCTCTCAGCCTCCTTTTCCGCAGACTAAGTAACCCCAGTTCCCTCAGCCCTTCCTTATCAGACCTGCCTTGTCAGCCCTTCAGGTGATGCAGCAGTTCTCCTAGACCTTATACAGTTGCCCAAAGCTATATGCAATCTAGGGGAAATGCTGTTTTTCAGGGAGTGTGTGTTTTTCCAAAGAAAAAATGCCTTCAGACATCGTATTGCTTATGGTGCTTGAAGCATCTTCAGAAGAAACAGGGACTACATCTCATTCCAGCGTGGCTGTTGGGCTGGGTGGCACTGGGGTCCAGTGTCAGGGATGCAGGTGGGCTGGGTGGCACTGGGGTCCAGTGTCAGGGATGCAGGTTCATGGAGATTTAGAATGAAAAACATAGCTGGGAATATACTTGGGCCCAAAATACTGACATAATAAAGCAGCAAACTGGTAATATTCAGCTACCCACACGTATGACTGAACATAGGGATTCACCCAGCACAGTAACTGGCTGATGATTGTGTTGTGGATGAGTCTTGAACAAGAAGGCAAAGGAGAGAGCAAACTGCACATCCTACTCAAGTGACATAGCAAGATCTCAGTCACTGTGCATTTCTTCTGACTCTGAGAAGCCTTACACATGCCTCACAAACCGTGACCCTCAGAACTCCTGGAACATCCCCAAAGTGGGGTCATGGCACTTTGCCACGGTGCAGTCCTCTGGTTTTATGGTGCGTCTCGTAGTTCCAAATACATATAGAAAATGGTGTTGTTTTAGAAAGTGGTATTGCAAAAGCACTTCATAAAAGTCTATTTAAGTCATTTGTAGGAAATAAATAGCTTTAAAAAGGAACTGGGAGATTGCATAAAAAAGTAACCATAAACATGCGTTGCAGTGGAACCCTGTGAGACTGAGAAAGAACCAGAGAACTGAAACTACAGGAGTGAGGGGGAAATAGCCCCAAGCACAGGCAGTCTTGTTCACTTTCCCATCCCTACTACCCTCTTTTTTGTTGTGTGTCCAGATCCAGGGTGATGCTCACACTGCCCAGAATTCTGTTCTTCATCAGTAACCCCAAGGAAAGATTGTTAAAGGAGGAAAACAGAGATGACCCGTCAGATCTAGCCAGAAGGTCTCTCTCCACTTTCTATTAGGAAATAGAAAACAGCACCTAATCACTGCTCTAGGTCCATGCAAAGTGAAAAGGTGATTTTGAAAAACTGATGGTCTTCTGTTCCAAGAGACCAACTGTTAAAGCAGCCTGCTTTTTTGGGCAGGATGGCCTGGGACTCAGATAGGTACTGCTTCTGTTTTCAGATCACACGGGGTGATGGCTGAGGGTGGTGTGGAGATGTTTTCCAGAACCTCCTGATTTGGGCCTCTCACTACGAGAGGAACACTGAAGGGCTGAAGAGGGGACAGAGGCAGATACAGAGCTAGTAAAGGATTTGGAACAGGTGTCGCATGAGGGATCTGAGGCTGTTCAGCCTAGAGAAGAGATCAAGGGGAGAGCTTATTGGTCTCCACTTGAAAGGAGGTTGTAGAGAGGTGCTGGTTGGTCTGTTCTCCTTAGTGGCCAGTGATAGAGTAATGGGAAATGGCCTTAAGCTGCACCAGGAGAGGTTCAGGTTGGATGTTAGGAGGAATATCTTTACTGAATGTGTTGTTAGGCACTGGAACAGCCTACCCAGGGAGGTTCAGTCACCATCCCTGGAGACATTTAAGAGAAGGATAGTTGTTGCATTAGGGGACAGGGCTTTGTGGTGGTGACAGGGCTAGGAAAAGGTTGGACTTGATGATCCTGAAGGTCTTTTCCAGCCAAAACTATTCTATGACTTTATTTAAAAGAGCAAGCAAGGATTTTGTAGCTAGCTGAAGGATTTCCATGCCAATGCCTTATTTCAATCTCCGTATCATTTCAGCTTGTTTTATCCTGCACAATAGATCTTGATTTGCCAGATTTTGCACCAAACTAAGGCAGGTCTGCCTTTCCTCTGTGGCCTTTTGGACTACACAGCAGTATCAGCACATGTCACATACCATGCTGTTTACCACATATCAAAATCTGATGGCAAAAATACCTTGATGTGCACTCTGTAAGGACTGAACAAAGAGGTGTGTGTGATCACTGTGAGCTGCATCAACTGAAATCTCCACAGAGTGGAAAGGATGACATCTATGTGACATAGCATCCACAAGTTTTCTCCTCACACTGCAGATTTGGGCACCTCAATACAAGAAGGGCATTGAGATGCTGGAACGGATCCAAAGAAGGGCAGTGAAGCTGGGGAAGGGACTGGAGGGCAGAACTGATGAGGAGTGATGAGGGAACTGGGGTTGTGCACTCTGGAGAAAAGAAGGTTGAGAGGAGACCTTATTGCTTTTTACAGCTGCCTGAAAGGAGGTTGTAGACAGGTGGGGGTTGATCTCTTCACCCAAGTTAACTAGTGATAGAACAAGAGGAAATGGCTTCAAGTTGTGCCAGGGGGGGCTTAGATTGGACATCAGGAAAAATTTCCTCACTGACAGAGTGGTCAATGATGGGAACAGGCTGCCAGGGAGGGGGTGGAATTGCTGTCCCTGGCTGGAGGTGTTAAAAACCCGTGTAGAAGATGTAGCCTTAGGGGAGATGGTTTAGTGAGCAGGATGGGGTTGTGCTGATGGTTGAACTGGCTGATCTGGGAGTTCTCTTCCAACCTTAATGATTCTGTGATTCCTTGCTTCTATGACTTCTTCAGGAATTCTCCACGTGTGAAAAACTCTCACTGAGAAGAGGTTTTTTTCAGGAGGATGCAAACCCTCGGTTGTCCCTGTGTTTCTAAGTTTAAATTCTAAGTATGGGACTAATTAGTCTTCCAACTAATGGCCCAGTGCTACCTATAACACAGCCCAGCCTCTACAATTTAGAGGGCAAATGAGTGAAATGCAAAGCGGGTTAAATTAATGAGAAAGGCTCTTATTTAATTAAGCTACGAGTCAGAGACCGGAGTATGCAGGGTGATTTTCTCCTATCTTACATGCATTCTAGGTGGCCATAAAAGAGACATCCCTTCTGCTTCAGTTCCTCAGTAGTATAAAAAGGGATAAGAACACTTCCCTGCCCCACAGAAACATTACGAGGGACTTAGGCACTGTGGTAATGGATACCGAGGTTGGCTAAGATAAATAACCTGATAGTTGCAAGAAAATGATTGATGTTAAAATACTACAAATATGTTGAAAGCCTCAAATATCTTTGTGAATGTCTCCCCGTTTCTTGAAATGCCAATTAACATTTTTCACTCAGATACCTGGTGTTTACATTGGCACATTTTTATGCTCCCATGTCTTACCAAATGGATACGTGCCTGACTTTGATTGCAGATGAAAGCGCTCCTTCCTCAACCTTGTAGTAATTCTGAAAGATAGAAAAGTTGCTTTCCTAGGAAGAAAAACAATGAGTTTTCGATCCGGTTAGTGATGAGTGACAAGCCCAAAGTTTAATAAACAGACCACGAGTACCATCGATGGTAACACTAGAGCACAAGTAGCAAATCACCATTGACTAAACTACTCCAAAGTCCCCAAGCTCTCTGTGAAGAAAAATAAAGTGTTACTTTGGTTTCCTGTAATCCTTCCGCAGTAAAAACACACCGTTCCCTTAGGAGGGTTAAAATCCATCACTGGGCTTCTTTATGCCTTTTTTGAAACTAATTGTCTCTTACGTGAAGGGTCTGACTTCCTCAGAATCATGAGCTGGTGCTGGCTCTCAGGATGCTAGAGAGAAGCCAGCTTTTATGCCCATCTTCTTTCACTGTCCTCTTCTAGTGTTCCCCCGCTCCAGCTCACTGGTTTGTAAGACTCTGGTATTTCCCTGTGGGGTGGCCATGTGCAGGGTGTCTGTTGTGGGTTCAAAACCCCGAATACATTTTGACCAAGTACTTGTAGCTAAAGCGTGAAGGAAGGGTTTAAGAAAACCACTTATGAATTGCAGGCAAGGAAAGCAAACTGACTCAGTCTGGGGGGAAAAGGGTCCAAGACAAGGGAAATGATGTACTGATGCTGTGAAGCATCACTTGGTGCTGGTGTGGGCAGCAGGCTCAGCACCCAAAGCATAGATCTTTGTACTGCAAGCAGCACATAGCTGGATTGATTTGGAGGAGGACTACAGCTTCGTTTTGTTCCCTGCTAGTAAAGCTTACACTCAGCTAATTAAAGCAATCCTGGCTGCTTCTTCCTACCCCAGGCACTGCTCTCTCCTATGGGCATATCCATCCTGACTCCTTGTGTTTCCCATCTCTTTATATCACCCTTCCCCTTTTCAGGATGCTTATCCCACAGCAGGTTTGCAGTTGTTGTGGTTTGGTCCCCATGGAGTTGTTCCTCAGCGGTTTCAATAGCTGCTTTATCTCTAACTGTTAAAGAGACTTCTCAGATCAATGTTTTCCACAACTAAATGCTAAAAGCAGATACTTGTGTGTCCCTAAGCTGCATCTGAGCCGAGTGTGCCCTCCTTGGTGCTCAAACATGAGTGTTTCATAATGAATAGGTAAATGTATTTATGAGCAGAGGCAGGGCTAGAAAAGGATGTCCTTTGGCATTAAACTTTCACATAAGTGGCCTGGGATGATGCATGTGTAACAGTCCAATGATTTCTTTATTGATCTCTCCTTCTAATTCATAACTAGCTTTTATTTGTACAAGACAGTCGTTAAATACATATCTTGCGACTTGAAATTCTTTGTTTTCCTTCCAAGAAATGGATGAGGAAAGCTAAACAGTTCCAGGATATACAACCCTATGCAAGGTGTTGGAGAGGGGGGAGGGTGGGTGGCTGGGTGATGAATGACTACTCGTTCAATTGTTTTCTTTCTTGCAGAAATCAGAGACAGAGTACAGTTTATCTTAGCCTGACTTTTAGCAAGACAGATTGCCAGGCGAAACCCCTGGGTTGAAGTCATCCAACCACCAAGTAGAGTAAAGAGATCATTGCTGTTGCCTTTTCAGGTCTCGCCCCCAAACCCAGTGCCTTTTAAAAGTCTGTGGTGTTTCTTTCTGAGGTTGTGACATGAACTTTAGCTACTTTCACGCTGAACCCAGTCTGGAATGATTTGTTCAACGCCTGAATCCTCTGCTATTAGACACACGAGACCAGCCCATTCCTGTGTGCCACTTGCAGATGACAGTCACTGCCACACAATTCTCCCTCCTTTCTTTCAGATGCTGCTGAACTTGATTTCCTCAAATGCAAGTGTTCAGGTCTGTGCTAGTGTACCATTTTGGCATGGGCCAGACCTCTTTCATCACTTGAGTGTGAATGGGGAGAAGAACATTTGCTAAGAGGAGAAAACCCCTAGGTAATGGCAAGATAACTCCAAGATGAGCTGTCAATCCCCAGGGTTTTTTCCTCCCCTTCCCTTTAAGCTGAATTTTCCTTATCACCTCCACTGCAATCATTTGGAACAGCACTCCTGTACGTGGCATCCTGAATTTATTCCATCTGCATATGAGAGGCAACATAGAGCTAAAGTAGCCTTAATCATGCCCCAACGACGTTGTTTTCCTGTGACAGCTATAAATGGGTCGGTACCCTAAGTCAGTTCCAAAGAAACTGGGCCAGAGTGCACATTATGGATCTATTTAGTAAAATGAAAGAAGCAGAAAAGGCAGGGTGGGCAGAAAGAGTTAAAAGGGAAAGATGGATGTGGTTGCAGTATCTATTACTGGCAAGTGACTGTAATGTGTTTATACAGTGCTCAACCAGGCTAGCGGCTAATTAAAGGGAAGAGCTGACACTAGACACTACACACGGCACGGAGAAAGTCATGCAAGTGGGATCATAAGGAAACAGCAACAGATTCCCTTCTCTTTTTGCCATCTCTTTTGCAGTACGAAGGCCTCCTGACTAGCCTGCTCTGCTGGGATGGAGTTAAACGTATGGCTAAAATTAGGGTCCAAACCCTCCTACTGCATGATGGCAGCAGGACAAGCACCTTTGGCTTGCTCTGATTCAGTGGGACATACTCTCATCAGCATAAATCCACCCGTGGGCTCTTTGGTGCCTGCCTATTCCTATAGCTATAGACTATCCTGCTCAGACTTGCCTTTTGGTGAGACTGAGCACAGATCTGAGCCGCAGATGACCAGCTTCGGGGTGGGGAGAGAAATACTGGGGATGATGTGATCTCAGTGTGTGTTTGTGATCGGGGCATTGATTACCTGTTCTCTGGCCATGTGAAGGGTCAGAGAAGTCCATCCTCCCTCTGGACTGCCCAGACCACTCGGCCAATTTGTCAAGAATGCCATAGGATAAATAGCCGTCTCCAAAGACCTTTATAGTGACAAATCCAAATAAATCAGAGTCACTTTTACTGAGTACTTCAGCAGACAGCTCAGATTTAATGAATCAGCCTTCAGACCCCCAAGGAAGATTTTCTTTCCCAAGCCCAAGGGGAACAAATAAGTGCCAACATTTGCTTTGAGGGTAAAATTCTTATCAGTTCAGCCTGTGATATTTTGGACTGCAGTTGCCGGTACCACTAACAGGGATTTAAAAAGCACTGAGAATACAGCAAAGGCCATTCAGAGCACTGGTGTGCCCAGTGCAGAGAAAAGGCTGCCCTGTATCAGGTGATTTTCCTCATCAGTGACTGTGGATGGACTTTGCATTCCTTTCACAGTGCCCTTCTGCACTTTTGGCTTCAACTCCCCACCAAAGTCATCATCACACAGATAAAACCTTGCACGTTAGCCATCGTGGGCCATTCAAACGGTTTTAAGGCTTAACATCTTGATCCCCTCTAAAAACTTGAATCTCCATTTCCTTCCCCCCTTTGGGATCCATCCAGATGCCTACTCAAATACCTGCTGGCGCCAGAGGAAATTCTCCTGTAACGGATACCCTCCGATGTAAAACCAATATTTTGTTTCCAGGGTCATCCCTTTCACACCCCCACGGATCCTCTCGCTTCACCAACCTGCCTCTTGGCCAAGCCAAAACATGAGAAATCGCGAATCTGAGGGGTGGGATTTCAGAGAGGTTTAATAGGCTTGGTGATTGCTGATCCACACATTTCCTCAGCTTCCACCTCCCACTGTGGTAGCCTCGTCTGATAATTTATGTCAGGTTAACAGGCTGCTGGGCGGATACCTCTGCTCACAGTGCAGCAAAGACAGAGTAATTTAATTCGCCCCGAAGCGTTCGTGATGATCGGTCTGGTGACACCTTTTCAGATAGGGTAACACCTAATACACGGCCTAATAAACTTAGACAGCACCTTTGAGCGTAGGGTGCGACTGCATCAGCATCCAGTCCCAGGCAAAGCGCTCCTGAACAAGCAGGCTTGGGTACTATTCATATACAAACAAGACAGAAACCTTGACTTTGTGGTGGTTTCTCATCCTCTGTTTCAGGAATCATGTTGACAGTGGGAAGTGCATCATGAACAATTAGCCATTGGAATAATCTCTCATGGGAAGTGGCCAGTTGCCCTATGGTTGGGAAGTTTTAAGACCCAGCCTGACAGCCTGCTGGACATCTAATTTAAACTGTATTTTTAGCTTGAACTAGATGATTCTTGAGGTGCTTTCCAAGCTGGTAGTCTGTGAATCTATGGCTTTTGGTCAGGAACGTCCTCGTTCAATGCTTTATCCCATTCTACTTCATTGCTTACTTGTGGTCTAGGGCTCTTCATACATTTTACGTGGTAATCAGCAAATTACTCCATGTTGATGAATTGCAATGTAATGAGCTTTATTAATACTTCTTTCCAGGCAGGGTACTGGAGCACTGGAACAGGCTGCCCAGGGGGGTTGTGGAGTCTCCTTCTCAGGAGATGTTCCAGACCCACCTGGCTGTGTTCCTGGGTGACTTGGTCTGGGTGATCCTGCTGTGGCAGGGGGATTGGACTGGATGATCTTTCAGGGTCCCTTCCTATCCCTCATGATTCTCTGATTCTATAATACTCACGTATGATACACGAGGAGCCTTTCAGAAAGGACTAAAAATAAGGGCTCTTTTAAAATGACATTTAAGTGCTCGTTTCCTCATTTAGCCTTGAAATACTTAAAATATGGGCAATACCTCCAGGGCGATAACTGAATAAAAGAGTTAAGATTTAATTATATAAAATAGAGAAGCCTACCTGTAAGTTTAATGAAGCTAAATGCAAGGATAAAATAACATGAACTCATTTCAGGTCCCTGTAATTGGGTTGAAACAGAATTTTATAGAAGAAAGTTTGTCCTTTTATGTTTTCCTCATGAAGGAAAAAAATAGCTGGCTTTTTTGTCCTTTAATATTTTAAATGAAAAAGTAATATAGCAAGAATATCAGGAAACAAGTGTTCCTTGGCTTGTGACTGAAAAGTAAATCCATCCAATGCATTTACGTAAGTACCGAAAATACTTGCCACTTGAAGGGTTGTTGTAGGCAGGTAGCAGTCAGGCTCTTTTCCCAGGCAACTAGTGATAGGACAAGAGGGCAGAGCCTGAAGCTGCATCAGGAGAGGGTCAGGTTGGATGTTAGGAAGCCCTTCCTCATGGAAAGGGTGATCAGACACTGGAATGGACTTCCCAGGGCAGTGGGGGAGTCCCCGTAACTGGAGGTGTTTAAGGACAGACTGGACGTGGCCCTTAGAGCTATGCTCTGGCTGATGTGGTGATGTTAGGTCATGGGCTGGGCTGGATGAGCTCAGAGGGCTTTTCCAACCTCAGCGATTCTGTGATTGTGTGATTTTTATAAAAAGACTGCTTGTAAAACTTTACTATAGAGGGGCCAATTTATTGCAGTAGAAATTTGTCATCCATAATCCTGCAGAATAGAGCAGAATGCTCATTTACATCTTTGCAAAGTCTCTTCCACTCCAAGATAATATATTACATGAAGTGCAGGAGAACAAGAGTAAAAATGAGAAAAATTGTGTTTTCTTAATGATTAAAGACTGATCTTGCTCCAATTGAGTCAACAGCAGAACTCCACGGAATTGAGCTGAATATATGGGTGTAGATAAGACGATGTTTACTATGCTCTTGCTTTTTCTGAGAGCAAAATACAAATGAAATATATCCTTGCACAAAGTAGATTATCCCAAGTCATCTCCTGAATCCTACAGAATGCAAGGATCTCCCTGTGGTCTCCAGGAGCTGCAATCCCTTACAGCCCAGCAACCTTAGGGACACTCTCACCAGTGTGTGAATTGGCTGTTGCACCACAAGAAGAATTGACAGAGTCATGGAACAAGAGCCATGGGGTTGTGCTTGTGTTTATAAATGAATGTAAGGCTAGTAAGTTCTCTCCCAGAAAGTTCTTTCAGCTGCAGATGAAAGGGTTTTTTCCTAAAAGCCACACTTGTCTTTGTGCAGAGCCTTGTCTGGTTGTAGTGCAGCCATGAGATGGGGGTGAATGAAGTTGCTTCCACATTTGAACTGGCAAATCAGTACAGAATCGTAGAATCACAGAAAATTAGGGGTTGGAAGGACCTCAAGAGATCATCCAGTCCAACACCTCTGCCAGTGCAGGGTCACCTGGAGTACGTCAGACAGGAACACATCTACGAGGGTTGTGAATGTCTCCAGAGAAGGGGACTCCGCAACCTCTCTAGTCAGATGTGGGTTGGGATCTTCTCCCAATCAGCTAGTGACAGGATGAGAGGGCAGGGCCTGAAACTGTGCCAGGGGAGGGATAGGTTGGATGTTAAGAAGGGTTTCCTCACAGAAAGGGTGATCGGACCTTGGAATGGACTGCCCAGGGAGGTGGTGGAGTCACCATCCCTGGAGCTGTTTAAGAGAAGACTGAATGTGGCACTTTGTGCAATAGTCTAGGTGATGTGGTGGCATTAGATTACAGTCTGGGCTGGATGAGCTCAGAGGTCTTTTCCAGCCTCAATAATTCTCAATAATTTCTGAGCAGCCTGTTCCAGGGCTCTGTCAACCTCACAGGGAAAAAGTCTTTCCTTATGCTCACTTGAAACCTCCTCTGCACCAGCTTGCACCCATTGCCCCTTGTCCAGTCATCGGAGCAGAGCCTGGCTACATACTCCTGCCACTCACCCTTTACATGAGGGAGGATGAACTGCATCACTGGCGCTGTGGCTCACCCCGAAAAACTGGGTGGGCATTGGCCAAAAACCCCCAACAGAGATGAGCAAACAACCTCAAGTTCAGCTATGCTGGTACCAGCCATGTGGTGCAGGTGTAGAGGTGGACAAAGACTGTGCCAGTGGTGGAACCATTCCTTCCAAGGTAAGAAAACAGAAACAGAGAGAAAGAGCTCTGTCTCTTGAAACTCCTTGATTTTCCTGAAACTCCTTGATTTCCCCAAAACTCCTCGATTTTCCCAAAACTCCTCTTTGGGAAGTAAAACTCCCGATTTGCCTGTCTTAGAGTTGAGAATCAACCAGTCCCCTGTAAGAGGCAAAAGAAGAATTTGCTAGCAGGACTCTCATTTTTTATTAACAGAACCTTTGGAAGTCAAACAAACAATCTGACAAATTCCACCTAATTGCTTCGGTGGCACAAACCGTTCGTCACCGCAGGGATGGAGCTGCATGAAAAAGTAATTACCTCTGAAACAGGAGGTAGGGAACACTGCTGCTGCTGCTATCAAGTGATGTTATTAGGAAACGTGAAGGAGTAGAAGGGAGTTGTTTAGGATAAACCGACCAAATGATTCTGAAGTCGTTGGCTGCACAATTCATCAGCCCGTCAGGTAAAAAGTGCAAGGCAAAGGGAATCCATGCGGCCGCCCCCTTCCCCTCTGTGGCCCAGCCTGGTGGCTAATAGAGCAGAACAGTTTTGGTTTGGACATTATTAGGTTATCCTGAAAATAAATCACTTTTGAAAAGGTGAATAATTGAATGGAGCGTAGTGCTGACAAGCAAAAGGTTGGAGGCAGTGAGTGTAGAGGGGGATGGCAGAGAAGGGGGGAGAGGGAAGGGGGGCTATGGTGTTGGAGGTAGAAATCCATTCCAGGAGGCTACCAGCATATGGGGAGCTGTAATTCTCATTCTGGTTTGTGCTTTGGCAAAGGAGTGTGGTTCTTTGGTCTGATAGGTGTCAAACTGCATTTCTAATTTCTGGTCTCTATTTTTGATCTATTTTTGATCCAGCAGAGGACTGAGACAGTTTCATAGAATCATAGAATCATCAGGGATCAGAAGGGACCTCGACAGATCATCTAGTCCAATCCCCCTGCCACAGCAGGACACCCCGACCTGGTCCAGGCGGGTAATCTAAACTGTGAGAGGTATACCCCCCCTGCCCAATAAAATTAAAAGGTAGTAAATTTTGGTCCCTATAAAAGGAAACCTCCCAGTTTCCCCAACATTTAGCTAATCTATAGAGTTCACTGCTGTAAGTGGCCATCAAAATAATATATAGTGGCTGGACTCTTAAAAGAGCTAGATAATTTTATGACCATCTGTAACTATGTGAGTGATGATCTGGACAGTGGTAAGACAACCTCGTATTTTACAGCGTGGAATTAACCCCCTTTGGGACACAGGAAAACTGTCTAATTGACTAGTTATCTGAGGGGTGGATTTAATCCTTCTTTAGACACAGGGTTCCGGACTATTTCATTGTGTCTACTCTCACCAAAGGCAATATTTCAAGTGTTTGAAGTGAACACGACCTTCATGTGGCCACGTCTGAAGTTTGGTGTCAATAGTGTCTTGTAATTTGTCATCTTTGTGATGGAAATGTAGTGAGGTCAATCTACCATTCCTGGAAACTCTAAGTGAATGAGGGTGCTGTGGTTCTGGCATTGCACTGCACGTAAGGAATATACATTCACAGATTCATAGATTCCTAGAATGGTTCCAGTTGGAAGGGACCTTAAAGATCATCTAGTTCCAACCCCCCTGCCATGAGCAGGGACATCCCCCACTAGACCAGGGTGCCCCATCCAGTCTGGCCTTGAACACTTCCAGGGAGGGGGCAGCCACAACCTCCCTGGGCAACCTGGTCCAGTGTCTCAGCACCCTCATTGTGAAGAACTTCCTCCTGACTTCCAGTCTAACCCTCCCCTCTTCCAGCTGGAAACCATTCCCCCTGCTCCTACCACTCCAAGCCCTTGGAAACAGCTCCTCCCCAGCCTTCCTGTAGCCCCTTCAGGTACTGGATGACCATNGGACCTGGGGGTCATCAGAAGAAACTTCTTAGCAGGGCATTGGAACAGGCTGCTCAATGGGGTTGTGGAGTCTCCTTCTCTGGAGAGCTTCCAGCCCCGCCTGGCTGTGTTCCTGTGCGACTTGGTCTGGGTGATCCTGCTGTGGCAGGGGGATTGGACTGGATGATCTTTCGAGGTCCTTTCCGATCCCTAATGATTCTTTCATTCCCATCCTCCTCCCTGCAGTGTCAGTGCTCATGGTCTGCTCTGCTGTGGTGAGTCAACTGTTTGGGTGGCTGTGCTCCCAGCCAGATTTGTCACAGTGCCTGCTTTCCAAAACAACTGAGAAAGACATCTCTTTTTCTGCTTTTTTAAAAAATGAGACCACTCCCCAGGTCTGGAGTTCAACCACTGCACTGGCGTGACCCAGGGGGTGTCACGCCTATCATGCAAGGAAGGAATCCCTTAACACTTGTCTGCTTTTAAAGAATTTGTGTCCTGAAAAAACACCCTCTAGCCCTAGATAAAGGGCAACCCCTGAAAAGCCACCATCCATGAAAAGGGGAGGGGTATTTCAGGCCACACTGCTCTTGTAATAGAGCTATTGAAATTCATTATCACTGGGTGATACCATCATCAGTTATCAGAATTTGGGGCTGTTTTCCTTTTCTACCACTGACAAATAGGCCAAAGTAAACCAGATCCCTGATAAGACAGACCCCTGGGAAGAGAGTCTGCCACACTTGATGCATGGATAAGGCTTTTTTTTCTTGTTCATCGCTCAGATGATTTTGTCTCGCAGCATCTGTTTATTTTCCCTCTCCTTTCGTTGCCCCGGGTTAAAAGTAGCCTGAAATAAAATAGGATTTATACTACGAGCTGCAAACCCCGAGCTTTCTATTTTGGAGCCTCAAAAGTCTCTGAGGCCGAGAAAGGTCTTTGGTATCCTCATGTCTGACCTCTGCTACAACCTAGGCCATTAGCTTTCTCTGATTTAATTCTTGTTTGGTCTATGCACTGGAAAAACAGCCAGTCCTGATTTAAGAATAGCAAGCCATGGAGATAACTCATGACAACACGCCGTGCTCTGCTCTTCTGGTCACTTACCCCATCTGTTCGAAAATTTCCATGCTACTTGTGTTTGGATTTGCTGAGCTTCCATTCCCAGCCGTTGGCTCTCGTCCTTGCTGCGTCTCTGTAACTCTATTTTTCCATCGAGAGTCAGCTCAGAGGATGGGGCAGGAATTAGACAGAGATCTAATTAGACAGAGATCTCCAGCTGATCTCAGTCTATCAGCTGGAGATACTTGCAGTCAGCTCAACTCCTGAGGACTGAGTACTCCACCTGGAGCACTGCATCCAGGGCTGGAGCCCTCATGACAAGAAGGATGTGGACATGCTGGAGTGTGTTCAGAGGAGGGCCATGAGGATGATCAGAGGGCTGGAGCTCCTCTCCTATGAGGCCAGGCTGAGAGAGTTGGGGCTGTTCAGGAGGCTCTGAGGTGATCTTATTGTGGCCTCCAGTATCTGGAGGGTTCTAATGGACAGGAAGATAAATATGAGCCAGCAGTGTGCCCAGGTGGACAAGATGGCCAATGGCATCATGGCTTGTNGAGAGAGCTGTGACTCTTTAGTTTGGAGAAGAGAAGGCTGAGAAGAGACCTCATCACTCTCTACAACTACCTGAAAGGACGCTGTGGAGAGGATGGTGCTGGTGTCTTGTCACAAGCAATTAGTGATAGAACAAGAGGGAGTGGGTTCATGCTACAGCAGGGTAGGTTTAGACTAGATATTAGGAAGAATTTATTCACAGAGAGGGTGGCCAAGCGCCGGAATAGGCTTCCCAGGGAGGTGGTTGCATTGCCATCCCTGGGTGTGTTTAAAGATCGTTTGGATGAGGTGTTGAGGGATGTAGTTTAGGGGTAAACTTGTAAGATAGGGTGAATGGTTGGACTCGATGATCCCAGGGGTCTTTTCCAAGCAGAGATCTTCTGTGATTCTGTGATGCAAGGACAAGTTACTTTCTGAAGTGCCAATAGGATGGTTTGGGTGGTAGCGTGGATGCAGTAGGATTTCATACTACCTGTGAACGCAATAACAATAACAATAGTCATTCTTTGCAGCTAGAAGTTCCAGTGCTTTTGCTTATTTAATAATTTGCAGGAATAGTTCACAGACAGTGGCTCCCATCGTCCAAGTATTTCACTTAGATTCAATTTTCTAGCTGTCCTGAAATGGAACTGGTCATCTGGCCGAAAGCAGAAGGCAGCCAGTTACGTTCACAGGAAAACATTAATCTGAGCTGAAGAATTCACAGCACATGTGTGCAGTCATTCCTCCTCTAGCGAACGCTTTCTGTTCTTCCCCTGCTCCTGCTCCCCAGCTCCAACCCCCTGCTTCTCGTTTCACCAGCCGAAGGAGAACGTGCCAACTCTAACAGCACTTTCTGAGGGGAGGGGAAATTAGCACCAGCTTTGCTTTTGTGCATTCAGGACCTGCTCCAAGAAGGCCACTAGAGTGACGCTGAGTTTTTCTCCTGCTTTTACCAGGGCTGGGATGTGGCCCAAGCATTGTGTCACTAACACGGGTGTGAAAACAGAGGAGGCAGGAGCCAGGGTGTGGGTGGCGATGAACGAGCCCTGGGCTGGAAGGGAGGAATGGAATGGAGAGGGAGAGCTTGCAGGAACTGGGGAGGAGGAGAGGGTTAGTTGAGCAGGTTGGGAGCAGGAGGTCGAGGACTGTGAGGACATAGCGTCTCATGGGCTGGGACCTCAGTCTTGGCTTGTTACTCCTCTGCTGTCAGTAAAATCTGTGAACAAGGGCTGGAGATGTGTGTTACTTGTCTCCTTCTCCCTTCTGTTTCATTCAGCAAAAAGCGTCCTGTCTGCCAGCTTCAGCCAGGAAGAGGTGGGCTGTGGCAGCAAGGAGGTCAGCACTGTCCCAGCAGGCCAAGCTGGGGTTACCCTGCTTCCTCCTCCTGGCCTCTCAAGCAAAAAAGGGAGGTGATGTTTTGCCAAGGAAGGGATTGCATTAAAAACCAGACAGCAATAGGGCATCCAGATGACGAAGTATCGGCCATCTGGGAAATGATGGGCAGGATGGTACTTGCAGGCTCATGTAGAGGGACAGTAGTGCAGTGCAGGAGGGAGTAATCTCCAAGGGGTTATGTGTAGCAGAAGGTGGAAGAAGATTAGGGTTAAGGTGCCTAATTCACGGCAGAAATAGTTCACCCGTTGCCTGCACCACAGTGCTCCTAAGTAGTTCTTGGTCTTAGGTTTCAAACAATCAGGGCTCTAGCAGGTAACTATATTAACTCTCTATTTCCCTATTTGCTGGGGAGCCACACATGGTTCCTAGGCTGTCCCATCACAAGTACCCAGGTCTCACCAGAGGCTAGGCATGAGTTAAAGAGGCATTATGAACATGCTTTGCAAATTGGAACATTCGGATTTTCATCTTTAACTGTGAAGGACACAGAGCTGCTGGAGGGTGTCCAGCACAGAGCAACAAGGATGGTGAAGGAAGTAGAGCACCTCTCTTATGAGGAAAGGGTGAGGGAGCTGGATGTCTCAAGCTTGGAGAAGAGGAGGCTGAGGGGGGACCTCATTCATGTCTATAAATATGTAAGGGATGGGTGTCAGGAGGATGGAGCCAGGCTCTTATCAAGATCATCTGGTGATAGGACAAGGGGCACTGGGTGCCAGCTGGAACACAAGAGGTTCCCTATCAGTATCAGCAGGAACTTCTTCCCAGGGAGGGTACCGGAGCACTGGCACAGGCTGCCCAGGGGGGTTGTGGAGTCTCCTTCTCTGGAGATGTTCCAGACCCGCCTGGCTGTGTTCCTGTGTGACTTGGTCT
Organism: Upupa epops; assembly: GCA_013397515.1. Taxonomy (NCBI): domain Eukaryota; kingdom Metazoa; phylum Chordata; class Aves; order Bucerotiformes; family Upupidae; genus Upupa; species Upupa epops. The sequence goes on along the minus strand of VZRI01009123.1, from coordinate 177,630 downwards.
GGGTGATCCTGCTGAGACAGGGGGATTGGACTGGATGATCTTTTAAGATCCCTTCTGATCCCTAAGGATTCTGTGATTCTATGAATATTGCTGACATAGGGGTAATGAGTTTCACAGTAAGCTGTTTCAGTGTCTCTCAGGGTTAGCCATGACCTGTACATTCATGGCAAGACACTTGAGGTAATAAAGAGCACAGATTGATATATACATCCACACATTTAAATATATGCAGGTATATTCATGAAGACAGGATGAAAAGTACAGAAAAGAACAATCCCATCCCTACAAATCCATGTGAAATAAGGGCCTCTGCCATGATAAAGCCATGATTACATGTGGCACTTCATAACACCTCTATCAATGGACACAATTAGGGTGGAACAGGAAAAGACATCACCCTCTCAACACCAGAGGGAGCCCATCTGGGCTATCAGCCACTTACGGGCAAAGGCAATGTGCTTCCCTCTGCATCCATCCTCCAAATATTTATCCTTTCCTCAGTCTCTCTCTGCCTTGCATCGATGTGTGTGTGTGCACACACTGATGTGACATCAATCACCACAGATCCTCACCACTTACACGTGTGTGTGTGTGTGTGTGTGTGTGTGTAACCAGAGCTGTGCCATGTAGCCTGCTTTATGCTTTTTGTTTTGATTCGGTTATTTAATTCATAATTCAGTTGAGATCCGAGATACAGAATGCTAAGTAGTTTTTTGGCTTGATGTCATGCAAAGTTTTAACACAATGATTTTTGCCTGTGGCCTCTGGCCAATGTGTATGCCTTGCACGTCATTTGTGGATGCTCTCAGGAAAGAATGTGCAGAATTGCATTTCTTTTTTGGCATTACGAGTTGTATGAAAGCTACTTCAATGCTTATTCTAGGCCAGCTAGTCAAAAAAACACCCCGTAATACTACTCGAAATTTATAAACAAGGCTTTTAACAGGCATGGTTTATGTTATTGTTACTTACATTTTACAATGAAGAGGCAATGTAATGGCCATCAGAAGTCAAACTCGTCCTTTGCTCCCTAACAAATATGTAAGCTACAGGCATGTTGAAAGCTTTCCTTGCTGTTGAGCCCCGTTTGTTTTCTGATAGGGAGCACACCCAAGTTACAAGATGGCATGCTGCTCAGTGCGTTTCGGTGTTGTTTTCAAAGGAAGCAGGAAGAAATACAAATGCCAAGGTCTAATGATAGTCCAATGTCGACCCACGTGGTAAGTACGTGTGTTGAGGGCATGGGCTTCATTTTCACCCTATAGATGTGAAGTCAGATCTTTCTGACTAGTGCTTTCTGCAGATGGCTTCAGCGACTGCCCTTCCGCCATACAAAATGTTATGTTCCAGCACTTCAAGAGGGAGATGGTTGGAGGGGCAGATGCCTTGGCTACCAGGAGCTTAAAACAAAGTCAATTCATGTTGGAAGAGGATCTCAAGCTGAAAGAGGGGAGGTTTTGACTGGAAGTCAGGAGGATGTTGTTTATGATGAGGGTGCTGAGACCCTGGAACAGATTGCCCAGGGAGGTTGTAGCTGCCCCCTCCCTGGAAGTGTTCAAGGCCAGATTGGATGGGGCCAACCTGGTCTAGTGCAGGGGTGTCTCTGCTCATGACAGGGGGTTGGAACTAGTTGATGCATAGATTCACAGGGTGGTTCAGGTTGGAAAGGACCTTAAAGACCTCCCCTCTTCCAGTTTGAAACCATTCCCCTGGTCCTACCACTCCAAGCCCTTGGAAACAGCCCCTCCCCAGCTTTCCTGTAGCCCCCTTCAGGTACTGGAAAGCTGCTCTAAGTTTTCCCCGGAGTCTCCTCTTCTGCAGGCTGAACAGTCCTAACTCTCTCAGCCTGTCCCAATAGGAGAGGTGCTCCAGCTGGAACAGAGGAGGTTCCATCTAAATATCAGAAGGAACTTCTCAGGGAGGGTAACAGAGCATTGGAACAGGCTGCCCGGGGGGGTTGTGGAGTCTCCTTCTCTGGGACGTTCCAGACCCGCCTGGCTGTGTTCCTGTGTGACTTGGTCTGGGTGATCCTGCTGTGGCAGGGGGATTGAACTGGATGATCTTTCGAGGTCCCTTCTGATCCCTAATGGTTCTATGATTCTGTAATCCTATTCTAAAGCTCAGGTGTTTCACCCCAGCCTTATGCCTGGCCCTCAGAGCAGCTTTGTACACTTACAAACTTCCCTAAATGTGAGCAATGACATGCTCTCATGCCCATTGTTGAGCGTGTTGCTTCTTTCCATAGCTGCTCAAGCTGGAGGAGAGGAGAACCCAGGAGAGGGGCTGCTGTCGTGCTTTTGCGTAGCCTGCAAGGGCAGGAGAACGTGGCTGGAGCTCCTCTGCCCAGCTTCAGAGCAGAAAATAAAGGGGCATACTAGTGGAAAAATGTGAGAAGCATAATGCTTGCCTTTCTTTCCCCTTTCATCCCCTTCTCCTCTCTTTTCCCTCCTTTCATTCCCTTCTCTTTTCCCCCACTTTTCCCCTTTCCTCCTTTCCCCCCTTTTTCTGCTTTTCCCTTCCCCTTCTTTTCCTTTCCTCTTTTCATTTCTTATTTCCTCAAGGGCTTCCCTCTCTTCTTTCCTTCTCTTTCCCTCTCCTCTTTCCCTTTCTTCCTTCTTTCTTCTTCTTTATTTATTTTTAAGCATCTAGTCTCCTTGAACTGAAGGCCTGATGTTTTTATCTCCATGTTTGCCTCCACTCCATCATCTAAAGAGTTATTCCAGAATCACTTGGCAGCTGCAAGACAAGCTATTTCCTAACCCTCAAAATAACTTTTGTTTTGAATGGTTCCCAACTCCTTAAAAACGCATCCACATGGATGTACAGTCTTCATGGGAAAGAGAACTTAGAGGGGAAATAAATATTCACAGTTAATGAGTATTAAAATCCCATTGCAGCCATTAAATTTGGGCTTATTCTGTGCAGAGTCCTGGGCATTAATCAATAAATAGTTGTGATACCATGCAGGGATGAGGGAAATGAACTTCTTCCCAGGGAGGGTCCCAGAGCACTGGACCAGGCTGCCCAGGGGGGTTGTGGAGTCTCCTTCTCTGGAGATGTTCAAGCCCTACCTGGCTGTGTTCCTGTGTGACTTGGTCTGGGTGATCCTGCTGTGGCAGGGGGATTGGACTGGATGATCTTTCGAGGTCCCTTCCGATCCCTAAGGATTCTCTGATTCTATATGAAATGGGCAGCCCTGATCCCAGAATTCTGCCATCAGAAATAAAATGATGGGGGTGCCGTTGGCCCAGTTTTGCTTGCCAGCCTTGCTTTGCTCCCCAGCTCAGGGGCTGTGCGTGTTGAACACTTGTGCTACGTGTCACCTGCCTGTGGACTGTTTGAGCCCAGATGTGGAGGTTTCTTCCTGACATTAGTCAACCAATATTGTGCTCAGTGGCTTCGCATCCACTCCCTGCTCCTCTGATGAAAATGGAAGCTTTCACCTCTGCAGACTCCCCAGAAGCATTAGAGCTGAAGAAATGATACCGGTGCAGTAGACCTTGGAAGAGGAATGACATTCATACTGGGTGGAAACCAGGCATTACCAAATCAGGCTGGTGCTGTGCATCTATACAGAGCATTTCCTGTCTTTTCCAAAGAACAAAAGTTATGGATAACCCTACCAGTGTTTCCACAGTGGAAAATGTCTCCCCTTTTCAGGAGAGTAAGTGGAAAGATGCATTGCTAGAGAATGATGACCTGATAAAAGCACTCTGAAATGGCATGTTTCTCAGCCAGTTATTGTCTATTTATTAACCTAACTCTGCTTGAAGAGAGCCTGGGGATTTTAGGCTGGACATGAGGAAACATTTTGGCACTGACAGAGTGCTCAGCCCTTGGAACAGGCTGCCCAGGGAGGGGGGTGAGTCCCCATCCCTGGAGGTGTTGAAAGATGGCTTAGAGATCCAATCTAGTGATGACCTTGGTAGAGTAGGGTTCTTGGCTGGGCTTGATGATCTGCAGGGTCTTTTCCAACCTGAATGATTCTATGATTTCCAGCCTTCCCTTTCAAACTGCAGTTACTCTTGGGATTGTTCCTGTGAATGCTGAAGAATTTGAAAAGCTGCTCAAGGAAAATGGGGCTTCCAGATTTGTTGGGGACCCCTTCACGAGCTCATTAAAGCCAGTGAGCTTATTGCTGATTTCAGCAGATCTGCAGCCTACGGATTGTTTATTTCCAGTTCATTGTTTACAAGTGACTGTTAATTAAAATGTGCTCTTGTTACACAAATGCAAAGGCCAGTTCAAAGGAAGGAGCGACAGAAGGTAGAGAGAACTAGGACAATAAAAGGTTGGGAAGAGCAGTAAGTGATAAGCATCGCCAGACTGGAAAAGTTGAACCACTTACCTCTGGAAAGCTGTTCCAACCGTGATCCTAAAAATATTTGGCTTTCTCATCCTGCAGGATTCTCTCCAACATAAAATGCCCATTTAATGTCTTTTTCCTGTAGTTCTCAGCAGCCAGCACCTCCTCTTGCTTTTGTCTTGCTGTCCACCCCTGCAAGTACAGCAGCAAACCCATTCCCCTCTGCTCCTAACTTGGGCAAGGACGGGATACTTAAGGAACAGGAAAGAGATTTGATGAAGAAATTCAGAAACACAAACCTGACAAATGAAATAAACAAGTTTATTGTGTTTCCTGCGTGGATGAGAGCACAAACTGGAAAGTTTCAAAGGAAACAACTTGCGAGCCACAGAACATGTAAGAACATGCGATTTAAACGAGTTTGTGGTTTTAAATGTGGGCTTTTATGCTGGCTGGGTGATAGCCACTCAGCTCTTTAAAGGTTCTGGATTGTTTTGTCCAACGACAGACATGATTGAACTTTATTAATAACGTTATTAAGTTAGTTAAACAAACCGAATCGTAACGAAAGAGATAAAAAGAACAAAAAGCAACCCCCAACAACTTAAATCCATCAACACCCGGCAAAAAAAAAGCCCCAGACTCTCGCTCGCTCTCAGCCTTCGAAACTAACATCAAAATAAATCAGGAATGAAGCAATGCAGCTATCAAATGAAGAGCAGGCCAATTACCAGGCTCTCTTCTTTGAAATAAGTTCTGGTTATGATGGTTTTGCTTCCTGGAACTACATCAGGCGGGGGTGTTACACAACGGACGTCAGGAGAGCACACTTGAACAGAATGTTGTAACTTTTCTTCAGCAGAAGCTGCTTTTCAGAGCTTCGGAGTCTATTCACACGAACAATAAAACACATCCTAGTGCAGTCCTTAACTTTGGTCCTTCTCTCTTACAGACCAAGGACCAAAAAAGCTCAACTCCATCATGAGGAGGCATGAGGACACAACAGTGTTGTGTGAGGGAGAGGCAGGCTGCTTAGGATTGTTTCAAGCAGAGGGACTGTTTGGCCATGGGCATCACTACTTCCCAATTCCAGCTGTGTTAAGGGACATGGGATCTACCTTTGCTGTCCTCCAGCTGCTTATCACTGCTCTTCTACTAGAAGGTACACTGGACTGCCTGCCGCCTCCTGTGTGAGCACCGGTAGCAGTGGGGTGATGGCAAGGGCTTGGGACCAGGATGGAACTGTCACTGCTGTAGGAAAGAGCTGAAGCTGTTCCGAGGCTGAAGGAGAGTGTTATCTGTTGTGATGGGGACATTGAGTGAAGCTCATACAGACCTGCAGCAGTTCCACAACAAAATTGCAAGTATTTCAAAAGCCTGGGAGATTTCCCAGCTAGAGATAAATCAACAGCTGAAAAGAAATCCAGAAGACAAAACAAATAGCAGAAAAACCCAAACCCAAAAAGCAGTTCATGAACTCCAGCTTTCACGGCGCTTCAGATCCTTTTAGAGTGAAACTTGTTGCTCTGTTCAGAGAAAATAAAGACCATGCTGGCAGGTTCCTTCTACTAGTGGACCCACCGCACGTGAACAAAGATCGGGCAGCTGTTGGCACAGTCTCTTTAGTGTCATCTTGAGCTTCTTTTCCTCGAGAGGCCCCGGAAGAGATGGAGCGACAACAACATTCCTCAGCTAAGGAGCATCTTGGCCGTTCCCTCACCTCTTACAAACAGTTCTGCTTGGTCAGATTTTCATCCAGACCAATGGACAAATCACTTCCAATAGGACAATGTGGAGCTCTGTGGGTTCAAATGTGGTTTCCTTGGTTATTTCCTATTTAGGGCAAATTCCTACTGAACTGAAATTTGGGAAGATGTTTTTCCCTTCGTATCAGAGCTTTTATGTCTGTGTTCTTCCCCGCCAAGCAGCAGATACTGAACACCCACATCCCCAAAGAAGCCAAGATGGCTTTATCTGAGTGACAAGGTCCAGGGATGATAGTAAGTTGCCAGGTTCTGTAGAGCCCAGTTCACAGATCCAATTAAAAAGAGGGGTTTTGTCAACAACTGACCACTTAGCGCTCATTTATCAGTGCAGATAAAAGTTCGTGAAGCAGATTGCTGACAATCATCTTTCCATTTGGAAGGCAGCATTGCACTGGACAGATGATCTTCTGGAGTCGCTCAGTTCAGAAAAGCTACTTTAAAATTTCTAAGAAGAAATACAGTTGAGAAGTAAATTTATCTCACCCTGGTGTATTCTTGCTCTCTGAGCATAACGTTCATTTCCTCTCCTGGAATCCTGATGTGCAGCAGCAGGTTCCATAGCCCTGGCTTCTGTGAATCCATTGGCTTCCCGTAGGATACACATCTTCATTTTCAACAACGTTGTCATGTTCCTTCCTAATCCAGGCCACTGTGTCTGCTTATTAACTCATAGGAGGTATTTCCTCAGGACAGTTCTTGTCTTCATTAGTGTGTTTGCTGGTTTATCTCAGACCTGCCAAAATAAAGAATACGGGATAAACTTCAGAATAAAAGCCCAGGACTTTCAAAAACTTCTTCCTTATAATGAAGAAGAAATGTCTAGGGTTTGACCTCCTAGGTTCTTTTTTTGGAGGCACGGTTTGAACATGCCAAGAACTGGAACCAAAGCAGTTGTTAACTAAGATTTAGTAACTTCAGATCATGAATGAACTCAAAATATCTACTTGTCCCTTTGCCCTTCTTGTGTCTCTCTTCCCCTCCAGGTGCCACATTTCTGTTGGGAGCCCAACTGCTGAATGTGTCAAGCCATCATTTAGCCCTTAGCAATCTCGGTTGTCCAGTGCAAAGACCCATGTGGAGAACACGGTAGGCAGCGTTTAGTCTGGTTTAAGCTGGTGCAGTCACACCATGGAATAAAAAACCACTGCTGAAATAAACTCAAACCACCAGTGGGAAAGTGACAGTATCATAGAATCCTTAGGGATAGGAAGGGACCTCAAAAGATCATCCAGTCCAATCCCCCTGCCACAGCAGGATCACCTAGACCAAGT
>VZRI01009123.1:141161-155693 GCA_013397515.1 Upupa epops | reverse complement strand
CTCCTTCTCTGGAGACATTTGGAACCCACCTGGACTTGTTCTGGGTGATCTTGCTGTGGCAGGGGGATCGGACTGGATGATCTTTTGAGGTCCCTTCCAATCCCTGATGATTCTATGACTGTATGAATATCCATGTAAGCAATGTGTTGTAAACAATTAAATCCCCGCTCTGTACCCCAGGTTGCAGATAAGCTTCAAATCACCCCAGATTTAATCTTGAAGCTGCTCTGCACAAGAGCACTTCAGCTGAGTGCAGCAGAACAGCTTTATCTGTGAACGCAGTGCTAAGAGTCTGCTCAGGTGTTTTCAAGACTTGAGTCTAATATCAGAAAGCCCTTCTGCAGCCACCAACCTGAAAAAACCAGGATGGAAAAGCAATTCAGATCAGGTCTGAACTGCCCGTTTAGAGGGTTCCTCTTGCAGAGCTCGGCCTGTTTGTTGTGATCGTGTACAGGCTTTTTGTCTGAAGCCCGAGTTTTGCAAGCACGAGAAGCGGGAGCTGAGATGATGTATTGAGGCATATAAGTAATCGGGAAAAAATGCAGCTCAGCCCATGTATTCTTTGGAAATATGTATAAATATTTACAAATTAGAGAGTTAAATCCAGCTCATTTTGTAAATGAAGGGATATTCTGCCTTATTTTTTTTTCAATTTTATGGGATCCATCAAAATGCAGGAAGCACGGGAGAAGAGGACATGAAATCGTTTCCAAGGGACGCTCAGAAACTCGTAAAATCCAACAGCATGCAGACTCCAACCCTTCTCCTCTTTTCATTGTGTGCACACCCACACGTCCCTGCGTTTGTGGAAGAAGCTTTCATACAAGAACCGTTTCGGGGGGTGTTAGGGTGGGTTCTTTTCCCCCCTCTTCTTTTCCCCCCCACTCTTCTTTTCTTGCATTTACCAATTACTCTGTAAACAACTTGAAGAGATTGGTGAGAGACTGCTCTGTAAAAATGATAGCACATCTGCAGCACAGGCAGTTAAAGTCAACAATTAATTAATTGTTAAGGGCTCTGCTCATCCGAACGTTTGGCTCTGTATTTACTGCGTGATTCATTGCTTGTGATCCCTGGTTTCCAGAGAACTTGAAGTCTGGTGCTCTGTTTCAACCCTTCCCCTGCTCCCCATTTCACCCTTCCCTGCCCACACCCAAGTGTAAAGAGGTGAAGCCCTGCTCTTTCTAGGGTGATGGTGCTTTGCGGGGAGCAGCCCACCCATACATTGTGCGGAGCTGCTGAGCGTGCTCAGGGAAAATGAGTAATGCTCTGCTCACGCTGATGGGACAGAGAGCCCTCCTTGCCCGGTGTCACTAACTCACTGATAGATGAATATTTACAAAACAAACAAGACCCACATGGGAGCACACGCAGTCCTCTGCTGTGTGGCTGCATTCAGTAGATCAGACTTTAAGCCCCTAGCAGAAACCAGGCGTTATACCAGCCCGTCTGAAGTTGTGCAGCACAGTGGTCTGGGGAGGTTCTGGCACTCTTGGAGGGGCATTGTGTCCCTGTGTGATTCTGAGACTCCAGATAAGACATAGTGATTTGCTCCAGTTGCCTCGCAGAGTAAGATCTTCTCTCTTCCCATGTGTATAGGATGATATTGGACTTAGAGTGAATTGAATTTGCAATGCAGAGAGAGCTAAAGCTGTAGGTCGTGGGTAAATTCTTTAATATTATTATATATTAATAAATATATGTATCTATTAATACANATATAATGATTAATATACATTTATTTATTTATTAATACATATATTTATATAATTCCTTAAATAAAAAGGGGCAGAAAATTATGGCAACAATAGCTGGAGTTAAAACATGATTTATTAATTAATATTTTTATTATAACTAACTTGCAAAGCTCCCCTGGATTGTAACAGCAGAAGGGTCTAGCAAAACAACGAGTGCCTATCACCGGATAATTGAAGTGGTCGCTGAAGAAACAGAATGCAAAACCATAAACAAGCCTTGAGCAAACAAGAAATAATCAGTGCATGATGATAAAGGGAACCAAAACATCTGGCATCTCCGCCAGAAAGCTTCTACAGATGTGTTCTGATGTATGATAAGAAGAAATAACATCTTCGGAGTCGCAGCCCTTCAGTAAGGTTCCTGCCTTCCACTGTGGTTGAGTCACAGGGAGATGCAGCCAGCTTCGCTCCTGCTGTTCGTCTCCACAGCCCTCCTAGTGAATTGCTCAGAGTTTTTGGGGCTGTTTCTGGTGTGTGTGGCAGAATGAGATCCAGCTTCAAGAATGTAGGCACAGAGGGATAACTGTACTGTTTGATGCTTCCTTCAAGACTCCTTTTTCAGATCTGTACTGGTATTTAGTGGAGCCCAAGATTCGCCTGAGCAATCCGGTTTAGCTGATGATGGCTAGGGATGGGGAAATTTAGGCTTGATGTGAGGAGGAAGCTCTTCACTGTGAGAGCGGTGAGAGCCTGGAATGGGTTGCCCAGGGAGATGATTGGAGCCCCGTCCCTGGAGGTGTTTAAGGCTGGGCTGGATGAGGCTCTGGCCAGCCTGCTCTAGGGGGGGGTGTCCCTGCCCATGGCAGGGGGCTTGGAACTGGATGATCCTGGGGACCCTTCCAACCCTGACTGATTCTGTGATTCTATAACTTCTTCCCAGGGAGGGGGTTGGGGCGCTGGAGGGGGCTGCCTGGGGGATTTGTGGAGTCGTCTTCTCTGGAGATGTTTGTAACCCACCTGGACCTGGTCTGGGTGATCCTGCTGTGGCAGAGGGGTTAGGCTGGATGATCTTTTGAGGTCCCTTCCTATCCCTGATAACTCTATGGTTCTGTAGATTGAATTGTCCTTCTCAGCCTCTCTTCAGGTACATTCTTGCAGGTTCAGCCTGCAATGTGCAGCTGTTTGCCAGATGTTCTCCTTCAGTAACCTGTACAACCACAGGTAATAGTCAGCTGGTGTTAATCCAGGCATTCCACTGGAGGGTTCCATGCATCAACATCAGTCACTTCAGAAGGCGCAAGCTAAACTCAAAGTTTAATCACATTAGAATGAAGCGGCAGATTGGTAGAGAAAATTCAGTGATATTTAAAAGAAAAGGTGAAGGAAACCCCAGAGTAATACATCTTGTTTGATTCATGAGCCATTAATAGAGCTGACTGAGGATGCTCTACGTTTCCCACTGTATCTGCGTGCTTTTGCTTATGGCAGGACACACAAGAAGTCACTTTAAAATAAAAAAATAACCTGCCTGGCTGCTGCAAAGATCATTTGTCAAGAGAAGAATGCTGTGGAGGGAAACTCTGACCTCGAAACCTGCAACAACAACAAAAGCCTGTGTTTTAAAAAGTTATTTTGAAGCCTAAAAAACCTTGACGGACTCCTCTGAAACTTCTTTTTGCAGTGATTAATCTCCAACGGGGGGAAATAACGACTCTGAGACAACATGATAATATTTCCAGTTTCCTTCTCTCTAACGTTGTGTTATAAGCTAATTTGACCTACTAGATCGAGTGGAAAATCACTATCAGTCTTGATGTTATTAGATGGATCAGGTTTCACATCTCTCTCCCTCTGTTTTCCTTTGCTTCCCCTGTATCAGCATGTGGTCTGCCCAGCTCCCTCCCTTCAGTCTGGCTGGAGGATAGAGAGCCCGTGGGGATTGCGTTGGCTGGCAGGGCAGGGTGGCTGCCCTTTTTTGTGGGGTGATTGTTAGGCTAAAGGGGGCAGTCAGAGGCTCGTGGAAGCCTCTGAGTTAAAAACCTGCCTTGCTCAAGTTATTGGATAGATACAGCTATGGTTACGCATCGTTGTGCTGCTTGTATTCTCTCTCCCTCTGGGGAAGAATGACTCAAGACACAGCCGTTTGTCCTATTGCACCCATACCCTCCCCATTTCATAGAATCATCAGGGGTTGGAAGGGACCTTGAAAGATCATCCAGTCCAATCCCCCTGCCACAGCAGGCCAGGTTGCACAGGAACACAGCCAGGAGGGTCTGGAACATCTCCAGAGAAGGAGACTCCACAACCGCCATGGGCAGCCTGTTCCAGTGCTCCGGTGCCCTCCCTGGGAAGGAGTTCAATCTGATATTGATAGGGAACCTCCTCTGTTCCAGCTTGCACCCTCTGCCCCTTGTCCTGTCACCAGATGACACAGAAGAGCCTGGCTCCATCCTCCTGACACCCACCCCTAACATCTTTATAGACATGAATGAGGTCCCCCCTCAGCCTCCTCTTCTCCAAGCTCAAGAGACCCAGCTCCCTCAGCCTTTCCTCATCAGGGAGCTGCTCTCCTTCCTTCATCATCTTCCTTGCTCTATGCTGGACAAATTTCAGCATGCTAGGTATGACTACTTCTTATCTCTCATCCCTCTGCTTCCACACTGGGGCTCCCAAAGGTTTTTTCACAAAAGATTGTCTTTTGACTTCTTACAGGTTGCGGGTGGCAACCCTTTGAAGGTAGAGGTAGTCAGCCACCAAAGAAAGTCCTGTCAGGGCTAGGATCCTATCTGAGCTCTATAACGGGCCAGTAGTCACTATGTCTTCTGCCAGCAGCTGTCACTCCACCAGCTTTCAGTGTTCAGTATCTTGAGTGAATATCACCTTCCTAAACCAGATCCCGCAGGAGCCTTTCAGCCTTCATCTTGATTCACTTTAAGTAGTTCCCATTCCTAAGAATGAAGAGGTGTTTTTTCTCAGTGAGTTTTCTCCAGAAGGCACCAGAACCTTCTATAGGAGAATGGACGAGTGGCCACTGCTCTGCCCCTGGCTGTACCTTGGTTTTGCCTTGACACAGGTTAGTCAGGAGGAGAAATGTTTTACCCACAGCCATTTAACACCCAGTCAGCTGTTTTCTGGGATAAAATTTCCCCATGACACATGGAATTGCCTGGCAGTGCTGTGCCTTAGTGGGGGTTTTGACATGAGACAGATGAGGGTGGTCCTGCCAGACTGTACAGGGAATCTGAGAGGAAAAGAAGGAGTTTCCTTTGTGATAAGGCAATCAGGGCGTATAACTTATCACCCTGCCTAGTTAGAGAGGGGAGCAAGGACTGGTCAAACCAGAAAAGGAACAGTGAGTATGAAGAAATAGTCAGAGCCGGATGCTGAGCTGGCAGAAACCAGCACAGGTCCACTGGAGGAAACCAGTTGATTAATATCAGGCCTGGATGCAGAATCAGGATGGATTATTCAGAGCTGAGATTTACTCTTGAAAATTGACAGGTTTGTGGGGGCAGGGGAAGAAGGCCTGCCTGCCAAGTAACTCAGAAGAAGACTGGGCTAAGCTGTGGGCTGAGCAGAGCCAAACGACACACGTGTTCTACGGTTTCAGATCTGCCAAATTCTGGAGCTCCACAGCTCCCATTTGCAAACGTCGAGACGCAGCAATGACGCTGCTTCTTCATTAGCTCCTTGCATGTTGAAAGCATTTGACGACTGATTTATCCACCCAATGACTGAGGGGTTTGGCTGATGGATTCGATATCTCCCCACCTCCAAGCTGGACTTTTTGCCAAAAGAGTGAATTACCTGAGACGACCACACAGCAAGGTGGATGTTCTTGTCTGGCAACAGTGTGCTGCTGCTTCTGAGCCCAAGGTACCAGACCATTTCTTCAGTGAAGATGTCAGTGTGATGCAATGAGCCCGGCTATGTTCTTGATCTAACACAGCTGCAGCAGCTTCAGTTAGCACCTGGTGTGGAAAAGCTGCCATGTCTCAGGCGTGTGCTATAGCCAACGTGTATTTACTGAAATCATCTTTCTTGCTAATTAAAAAAATAAAGCATCTTTCACTGTGAGAAGAAACAAGTGGTTTCCATTAGATTGTTGGGAAAGAAGCTCATGGAACTGGTGAAACCAGACCAAGATCTTGAAGAACACAGAAGCTTTTCTCAAGCAGTTCTGAAGATGTATTTCTGACACAGACTCAGCAGTCTCCAAGATACCTAGAAGCTGGGAGTCATTGCCCTGATTTCTGGAAGTTAAAACCTGATCCTGCTTTCTCTCTTCACTCTGTGTCTTCCTTCCAGTCTGTTCCACTCGTGTCTTTACTTCTCCTCTACCTATTCTTCACGCCAGCTGGCCTTGCTCGGCTACGTTTGTTCCGTGTATGTAGAGCAGTCACAGCGAGGCAGTGTGATTTCTGGGAACGTATCTGAAACCAGACTCCCTGCACTCTCAATCTACAGAGCACTTTCTATCCAAGAGCAGATCACAGCTTCGCTTCACCCCTCTTCTCTAGGCAGCTTGGCTTTCAGAGAGGGACCTTATTACATCTTCAGCTCTACATCTGTGGAAGCAGATCAACTCAGCTGATACCATTCCTTCTGCCAGCCAGTTTGTCACAAAACCCTTGCAAGGACTTGTGCAGTTAGGGGTGGGGGTTTGGTAAACGCTGTGTAGATAGAAATCGAAAAGGCTGTTGCAAATTCAAAATGCTGTAGATCTATAACCTGGGGTAGTATGAAAGGCATGAGGCAGTAACAAAGCAAGTGACTCCTCTGTAAGTTGTCTGATCACTTCTGTTGGCAGTCTGGCATGAAAGAGAGCCAAGAGGGAATTACAGAAGGAAACATCAAACTGTTGAAAGAGCTGCTTGGTATAGAGCAGGGAAGATGAGGAACAGTGCGGCCACCTTGATCTATAATGGTGCTACTAAAGTTCATAGAATCATTAGGGTTGGAAAAGACCCTGGAGGTCACCAAGTCCAACCAATGAACCCTACTCTACCAAGGTCACCACCAGACCAGGTCTCTAAGCACCACATCTAAATCATCTTTCAACACCTCCAGGGATGGGGACTCAACCCCCTCCCTGGGCAGCCTGTTCCAAGGTCTGACCACTCTATCAGGGAAGAAATGTTTCCTCATGTCCAGCCTAACCCTTCCTTGGACCATTCCCTCTTGCTCTATCACTAATGACCTGTGAGAAGAGACCAGCACCCACTTCTCTACGATCTTCCTTCAGGTAGTGGTAGAGGGCAGTAAGATCTCCTCTCAGCCTCCTCTAGCACACGCTAAACAGCCCCAGCTCCTTCAGCTGCTCCACATCAGGCTTGTTGTCTAGGCCCTTCATCAGCTTTGTTGCTCTTCTAAAGTTGCTTGAAGAGACTGTGATGACTGGATGAGAAATAACAACCCAACAACTTCATTTTCTCCCATTTCCTTGTAATTTCCAAAGAAAAGGGAGGATTGAGGTCCAACCAAACAGTGACAACGTGTTCTGTGCTGTCCAGGTCTCACATCTAGTCTGGAGCTGAGGGTGCTCATTAGCACAGGAGCAGTTCCTGCCAGTCAGGGCAACTGAATGCCTGAGTGACGAGACTAAACAGGAGGAGCAACTGCAGTACTAGGGTGTCTCCTGACCACCCCCTCTGCTCAGGAGAGGGGGGGGCATGTCAGGGGGAAAGAGAAGGGGAGACAGCATAGAACAGGATGGATTTCTCCTCTCACTAGTAGGTGTAGTGCAGGGAAAAGTGGAAGAATCAGATAGAGAGGAGGCAGAATAAAAAGCCAGAGGATGTCATGCAGGAGGCATAAAGTTAAGAACAGGGCATGGTAATAAGAGGGCTCAAGACAAGTACCCTGGCTGCAGTGTCCTGCCCATGGGGGTAAACCCACGTGTTCTCCTTTGAGGCAGCTCCTTCAGCAACCCCCTTATTTACTACTTTCTAAAGCCATAAGTAACCCAAACGATGTCGTTTCTACTTGCTAATTTAACCACACTAAGTTCACAGAAAGCACTTTGTACAAGGGACACGACCCGGCCTGTTAGCACCGCACGCTGTGAGATACAGAGAAGGATCTTTCGTTCTTCAGAAGTCTCGTTTCTCAATTGCCGGTCTCTTACTTTTTAACTTCTTTGCCGTTTTGAATGGATTTCAAAACAAATCAACAGACACATCGAGTCTTTGGTTATTTTTGGCCAGAGTTGGATAAATGAATAGCCCAGAAAGTTTCTGACATTGTGCCAAATGTCTCTGTGCCTAAAGTTAGGAGTCATGTTTTCCAGGAAACCTTGAAGTTTGCCGAGATTTATGCTTTTGATATTGTCATCCATTACTGTATTCAAAGGAGTTGTCTGCATAAAGGTTGATAGAGGGCAGTCAAACCTTTTGCACTGAACAAATTATATCATTAGGTGTCTGCCTGTGGGTCAACTTGTTCTCAAGCCCCAAAAACTAAACACAGCTGAGATCTAAATCCCCTGACAAATGAAAGCTGTGAGCAAGGATCATGAATAACATATGGCAAATGGAATTTCCAAACACTGTGCTGCCATACAATATACACCTGATAAATGGTTGTCTACAGTGATGCTGTTGAAAAAAGCACTTGATGCAAGCCTCATGCGTGGCAGAGGAGCATGAACTGACTTCTCCAGGACATTGCAAGGCTGGTAAGGGGTTGATCCAAATCCGTTGTCTGATCCTGCTTGCCCCAAGTAAGGACAGCATCCTTGTCTTCTTGTACATGGGAACAAAGAGAGGTAATACTCTGCTTCGTGCCGGCAGCCTGTGGGAACAACTGTTTTCAAGTAAGAATGAAAGACAGAATGATGGTAGTGACAAGAAAGAAAAGGGGAAGACAAAGAACAGCAAAATATTACCCCAGATTCTATCTTGGGTGTATTTATAGCTGTATTAAAATCTGAATAGCATTGCCCTAGTAAAGCAGCAAGGAGTTTTGTCCATTTAAATAAGAATGTGAACACAACAATCCCTTTCTTTTCCTTTTTCATTTTTATCTTGTTTTTTCTTTTTAATACTTCTTTTTTTGGTTGATATTTTGGGTTGGTTTTGTTTAGTTTTGGTAGCCATTTCAGGAATCGTTAGTGACTTTGGTATCCTTTGCAAATTCATCTCCCTGACCTATAAGCAAGAGGTCATCCGCAGAGTAATCTGTCAAGCGATCTCCAGCCTAACTCTCTATGTGCATGTGCACAAGTATGTGTCGAATCATAGAATCATCATGGATCAGAAGGGACCTTGAGAGGTCATCCAGTCCAATCCCTCTGCCACAGCAGCATCACCTAGACCAAATCACGCAGGAACACAGCCAGGCAGGTCTGGAACATCTCCAGAGAAGGAGACTCCACACCCCCCTGGGCAGCCTGTTCCAGTGCTCCAGTGCCCTCCCAGGGAAGGAGTTCCAAAATCAGGGGGGAGTTCCGTCTTCAAAAGTTAATGTTTTCAGTGAGTTCTTTGCAGTTTTGTTTCAAAGATGAAGAAAATACAAGAATTAAAAAGTTATTCATATTATAATTATTAATAATTATAGCTATAATTAGAATGTTAGAACAATATAATATATAATATTACAATATATAATATATTATTATATAATATTATAATTATTGTATAATTTATATATAATATTATAATTATTAGTATTATTAATTATTATAAATGGTATGATAATTAGAATGTTATTCAACAGCATAATAATTAGAATGCTATTAAATAGTGCCAGGAAATGAAAGCAGCCTATGCAGCTACTGAAATCAGTTTTATCAGATGCGAATCATTTTTAATCATTTTATTACAGCAATAAGAGCTGAAAATAGGAATTTATTTGGTACTGATTCCAAATTATCTTTCTTCCCCCAAATGCCCCTTTAAGAAGGGCTCTCATTAAACACAACAAGCAAACAGATAGATTCACATCCAAGCTTCATCCCGTTCACTTCATAACCCTGTAAACAGTTGTGTAAGCACTAATGAGACAGTGGCACACGGCAGAAGTGGTGGGGAGGGGAAGTGAACAGCGTTTCCTTAACCCAAGATTGCCACCAGGAATGTGGAAAAAGGATCTGTGTATCTGCAGGACTCCTGTGCCAGCTAGAACCGGACCCTTAACGAAGGTTAATGGGTTAAAACGGTCACATAGCAGGAATCACCGTCACTGTGAGACCAGAGTTACAAGCAGGTCAGGTTGTTAGGTGTCAAGTTCAACTGTCACAGATTGCCCAGTGTGGTCTGAGAGCTGAGTTTTCAGATGTTCATCCACACACAGAGTAATGCACATGTCACTCAGGGTCTGTGCTTGCTCAGACAACACCTCCATTAAGGCTTCAGAAGAGATTTTCCTGCCTGGAGGTCATGTGGAGTCTGCAGTCAGGAGTGTGTCGTTCAGGGCATGGCTAAGAGCAGCCCCATTCACAAAAGGCTTCGTGCTACGAAGGTTCCAGCTTTGCTGATTGCATCAAGATCTGTCTGATAATCATTATTCCTTCTAACTTTACAGTTTGACCTGATGCACGGATGTGCACGTCGGGGAAATCCTACAGCCTGCAGTTTGTAGGAAGCCAGATGAGATGACTTTAACACTTCCTTCACGACAGAAAAATTCGTGCCACTATTAGATGTTTTGTTAAATTGAAGTCGAAGTGATAACCGAAATTAATTCGTTTCTGTGTTTCTCTGGGTGGTCCATCTGTAACATGGGAATATTTTTGTTTCTCTGCTCTGATCTACCAGAGCATGAGATATATATATATATATAACCTAATGCTGAGGAATAAATACCCTTATTCTCAGGCTGATTGCTTAAAAGCTCCGTGGAAGATCGAGCTAATACGCCTTTTGTGCATACAACTTTGAATCCAATTACCTATTCCAGAGAAAATAAAGCAGCCCCTTGTGTTTTAGTGGGGTGATTCGTATGAGTAAACCTTCGCAACACTGATCTCTAAACGTTGCTTAGAGTTGCTGAGAAGTTTAAGTGCTGAACATGTTCTTCTATGGATGTTTTCAGCCAGTTCCTGGCTCTATACCATCATGTTTTCTTCGCAGGAAACATCTATGCTAAACATCACTGTCAATTCCAAGACAAGAGACACATTCAAAAGCACATGGAAGCTTTTTTGTTACCATAAGTTGCCCGCAGAGGGTCCATTCATTCTGTTTGCTTGTTCCACTGTGTAATAGCTCAACTCAAGTATCAACAAGATAAGCTTTTAAAAGCAGAATATTCCCAGCTGTTGTGGTCAGGCAGCAGCAGCAGGTTCCTATCTGAGGACGGCAGAAAACTCCAGTGCACCCGCAGCGATGGCAGTGTCGAGGGGAAGCATGTGTTCTCTGTACACAGTAGCGAGGGGTCCAATAGACAGCAATTAGCACCAGCAGAATGAAGATGAACGGTCATATAC
Source organism: Upupa epops (assembly GCA_013397515.1). Classification (NCBI taxonomy): domain Eukaryota; kingdom Metazoa; phylum Chordata; class Aves; order Bucerotiformes; family Upupidae; genus Upupa; species Upupa epops. The sequence continues at coordinate 144,569 of VZRI01009123.1, read as the reverse complement.
ATAACCTTAATAAAAATGTCACAGAAGAGAAATCTCACACCATATGGATCCACGCTGAACTTTCCTTCTGCTTTTTTTCCCCCCCTTTCTTTTCTTCTTTCTTCAAGGACAGCTCTGGGTTTTTTTTTTTTTCTGAGGCTTTAGGGTTAATTTAGCTCCTTAATTTTTTTTCCACAGCTTTCCTCCTTCGTTATAGCAGCAGAGAGCTGCTTTTTCGTGTGATAGCAAAGGAAACCTGCATTTTCATTTCTGTGGTTTTATATAACCATCAGAAATATCTTCCAGGCAGCCTCAGCAGCCTGAGTAGACTGCGATGCCTTAAATGCCACTGGATCCCATTTCCAGTTGCTTGTGGAAAGATATGCACTGGATCCCATTTCCAGTTGCTTGTGGAAAGATTCACACTGGATCCCATTTCCATTTCCTTGTGGAAAGATCTGCACTGAAACCCATTTCTAGTTGCCTTTGGAAAGCTCTGCACTGGATCCCATTTCCATTTGATATTGGAAAGGTCTGCACTCGATCCCATTTCCATGTGCTTTTGGAAAGGTTCCCACTGGATCCCATTTCCTTTTGCTTTTGGAAAGATCTGCATTGGATCCCATTTCCATTTGCTTTTGGAAAGATCTGGATTGGATCCCATTTTCATTTCCTGTTGGAGAGATCTAAACTGGATCCCATTTCCAGTTGCATTTGGAATTATCTGAACTGGATCCCATTTCCAGTTGCTTTTGGAATGATCTGCACTGGATCTGAGGTCCCTTCCAACTGAAACCACTCTGTAGTTCTCTGATGCCCAGGACTGGACACAGTACTGCATCTGGGGCTGTATCAGTGCTGATGAAAGATAGGAGTGTTTTTCATGTCTTGCTCAACTTCTGCAGATCGACTACAAGAAGTAACTCCCTGTCTCCCAGCTCCACTGGGTCACCAAGGGAAAGGTTGCCATGCCAATAAAGGGCTAGGCCATGACTTGAAATCACACAGAGGACAGAGAAGCTGTGGAAAACACAGCCATTTCATACAGGATTCAGTCCTTCCCAAACTTGATTGCATGCACTGTTTTACTCGTGGGGGCATTCCCACTGAAGTTGATGACTCTGCTTACTTGTACAAAACACAGGCTGCCAAGGGAGGTGGTAGAATCGGTGTCTCTGGAGGTGATAAAATAGTAAGACATGACCCTAAGGAACAGGGTTTAGTGGGCATGGTGGGGTTGAGTTGGTGGTTGAACTTCGTGATCTTGTAGGTCTCTTCCAACCTTAATGATTCTGTGATTCAATGAAAATGTGATTGTTTAACTACTGACTGAAGGGCTGGGGCTGAGTGATCTCAGAGGAAACATAATGAAATACTTGTAGGTCTCTTCCAACCTTAATGAGTGCCAGCTGGAACAGAGGAGGTTCCATATCAATATCAGCAGGAACTTCTTCCCAGGGAGGGTAACAGAGCACTGGAACAGGCTGCCCAGGGGGATTGTGGAGTCTCCCTCTCTGGAGATGTTCCAGACCCTCCTGGCTGTGTTCCTGTGCCACATGGTCTGGGTGATCCTACTGTGGCAGGGGGATTGGACTGGATGGGCCTTTGAGATCCCTAATGATTCTAGGATTCTAAGTGCAAGTCTGGAATTCCCTCCACCTCCTGTGCCACCCCTTTTGTGTTAATGTAATGTTGTGTTTCTAAGGACAAGAGCAGACGGGGATGCCCAGGCCCAGTTCCTGCACGAATTCTTGCAAGGAAATCGAGCAAATCTTTATTTAGAGAATGAACACATGATTATTATCACAAGGAACAAAGCAGAGCACAGAAATACTCCCATGGATACAACCATATACGCGTGCTGCTATGAAATGTCACCTCTCTCCAGTCCCCTTAGTTTAGCTTCGGTGATGACAGCCGTCTCCTTACAGCGTGCTCTAAGCCACGAGTGCACGCTGTTAGCTGTGCTCCCTCACAGCCATGCTGCCATATTCCTCTCTGAAGAGAGGAAGAACGGATGCATGCTTGCAGAAATTGCCTTTGACAATTTTAAACGGGGTGAATAATGGATCAGTTCAGGCTCAAAAGCCATACAAGTCTCTCCCCCTTCCTCAACCTCTTCCTACACACTCCCTCTGTGATCTGAACATTAGCTCTCAGGGACTATTGACTTAACATGATTCAGGGGTGGCTGGTTTGCATCAATATTTCTAAAATCCCTCTTATTATCTTGCATATGTCTAAGTTTGATAAGAAGGAAGAAGGATGAAGCTATTTATAATTCAGAATGACTCTTACCATAAGGTATTTAAAGCCAAATCACAGTAAGACAGAGTTTACTTTTAAATCAGCTTAAACAAAAAGACACAGTTTGAAAACAATTAATACATCTGACAAAATTAACTTCGACCTTACAATCTTATAAATGCCAACACAGCTTTTCTTCCAGTATTTGCAGCAGTACAGTAAGTTCACAGCAGAGCCATGCTGGGCTTTAACTCTCAGGCAGTAATTATACTTATCAGAGAATCATTAGGGATCGGAAGGGACCTCGAAAGATCATCCGGTCCGATCCCCCTGCCAAAGCAGGATCACCCAGACCAAGTCACACAGGAACAGAGCCAGGTGGGTCTGGAACGTCTCCAGAGAAGGAGACTCCGCAACCCCCCTGGGCAGCCTGTTCCCTGGACACGCTATTTCATTGCTCCATGATGCTGGAAGTCCATCTGGATGTGCAAGTCAGATAGATATTTCATTATTCTCATTGGTTCCTATAAGCGGATGTCTCCCAGCCCAGGTCATCCTCACCCTTCAGCTCACAGAGGAGGGTCTTTTTAGGTTTCTTTCTAATTCCCTAAATCCTTCTCAAAAAATAAACCAACTTAGGTGAAAATAGAGACTTTATCTTGGAGGGTGTCAGCATAGAGCAACAAAGATGATGAAGGAAGGAGAGCACCTCCCTTATGAGGAAAGGCTGAGGGAGCTGGGTCTCTTGAGCTTGGAGAAGAGGAAGCTGAGGGGGGACCTCATTCATGTCTATAAAGATGTGAGGGGTGGGTGTCAGGAGGATGGAGCCAGGCTCTGCTCAAGGTCATCTGGTGATAGGACAAGGGGCACTGGGTGCCAGCTGGAACAGAGGAGGTTCCCTATCAATATCAGCAGGACCTTCTTCCCAGTGAGGGTAACAGAGCACTGGAACAGGCTGCCCAGGGGGGTTGTGGAGCCTCCTTCCTGTTCCACTGCCCACCCACTCTCTTAGGAAAGAAATTCTTCCTAAGATCCAATCTAAACCTTGCCTGGTGCAGCTTAAGGTTGTTTCACCTTGTCATATCATTAGGAATTTGGGGAAGGGACCAGCAGCAGCCTCACTACAACCTCCTTTTAGGTCAGTGTAGAGAACAATAAGGTCTCCTCTCAGCCTCCTCTTCT
>VZRI01009123.1:95775-130865 GCA_013397515.1 Upupa epops | reverse complement strand
GGGGATTGGACTGGATGATCTTTTGAGGTCCCTTCTGATCCCTAAGGATTCTGTGATTCAGTGATTCTGAGTCCAGCCTTCAAATCCAACACTTCCATGACCACTCGACCATGTCCCAGAGGGCCACATCCCCTCTCCCTTTGAACACCTCTAGGGATAAGGACTCTGTGTAGTGCTGAGTTGACACATGCATGACTCTCACAACCAGATGAAAGGACTAAGGCTGGTCAGGTGCCTCCTACATTAATCAAGGGCAAGACTGGGTTGCCCTTTGTTTTTGCCACCAAGAAGAACCTTTACCTCCTCTGCTGGCTGCAACCCAGCAGGCATTGAATGGTGGGGATACAGACCTGACCAGACCTGAAGATGAGAGATGGCTCCCTCCATTGTAAGAGGGCCATCCAGAAAGGAGAGCTGGGCTCATGAGGGTCCTTAACAGCCCTGAGTGGCTCTACCTGGGCTGAGTGACCACCTGTGCCACTCCCAGTATAAAAGCAATGCTCATGTGCAGAAAGGGTTGGTTTGTGAGTGCATCTTGTAGGAGTTCCCTGTTATCATAAGGACCCCTGGCTATCTCTTGCAGTTGGAGTGTCTGGTGGCAGTGAGACAGGGTGAATTGGACCCAGGTGAGGAGTGGGATTATGCTGTTCTCAGGTGTTTGGGTGGCTATGGTGGGATATGGGCTGTGCTTGGTTTCTCTGTCATTGAAGTGTTGGGGTGGCTTGCTTTCTGTTGCACCTGCAATGGGTGGGTTTGTTGCTTCCTTGGTTGTCGGCTGTGGTTTTTAAAGTGGAGGATTCCTTGGAAGAGGGGAGGGCTTAAAGTAATTGCTTTTCCTGACAAGAACACTATAGGGAAGTGATGATCAGGCAGGCTTTTTGCCCAATTAATATGGAGTTTATCGAACTGTGTGGAATAACTCCAGTGAGGATGACTTATCCCAGTCAAGGGATTCATCGTGAACTGGGAGAGAAAGGAGGGTGTCTGGAAAAGCATAAATGCAAACCCTAGCCCTCAGCTGAGCATTAAGTGCTGTCTGTCTGTGCTGTGGATGCTAGCTTTCTCTTTTCCCTTGACCAGAAATGTGATGATCATCAAACACGCTCGCTCTCTATTTGTGTAGAAATGTTTAGTTTTGACAAATCAACAGGTTTTCACGATGAAACAAAACAAAGAAGTATTTTCACTGGCAAATTCGCGAGCAGCCTCAGCACTCGATGCTTCCAGAGCGGCCTTGGAGCAGCCAAAGAATTCCTGCAAGTACGAATATGCAGTTCCAGCTGCTTTAATGGAAGTTGCATGTGTGCATCGGGGGGTAGAGTTTGGCTCTTGGACTAAAGCACGTTGAGCATTTTGCAAAGAGAAACTCGCTTAGCAGTGATGTAAGTCTTTGCAGCTTCCTTGTTTTGTCTAAGATCCCAGTTCTATAGAACGATCTGGATGCATTAAATGGATTTATTTATGTTTGGCTCTTGTAGCAATAGGCAACCGGATAACAAGGCAGGCGAGAACATCTTGTTGAATTGATGCTTCCCAAAGCAGTCATCCCTCTCCTCTAGTCCTTTTCAGATAGTTATGATTCTCTGTAATCAGGTGCTTTTTCTGATCCCACTGCTTTTGTATTAAAGGAATTCCAGGGATATCATAGAATCATAGATTGGAAGGAACCTCAAAAGACCATCTAGTCCAATCCCCCTGCCACAGCAGGATCACCCAGACCAAGTGAAGTTACCCTGGCGTAGAGCTGGTAGAGCAGAATAGCAGTCTTCACGGATGAAATCCTCGCCCACTGAACTCAGTGGGAATATGGGCATGGATTTCAAGGAGCAAGATTGTCACTGTAGCTCTAGACAATAACTATGTAGGTGTAAAATAAATCTATTATCTCTGTTACAGTGACTAGATCAACACAGCATAGTGGCTGCTTCATTTCTCCACATAGAGAAACAACAGAGAGCTTTTAATCCCGAGTTTTGGGTTAGTTCTCACTGCCAAGTGTCGTTTGGGCTACAAATACTTCTGGCAAGATCATCCAGAAAGGTATAAACAAGGTAGCTTAAGCCTCAGCCTTACCCAAGGCATCCTGAAGTCAAAGTTCAGTGGAGCTGACCTAGCTATTTCTTTAAGAGAAGTGTGAAAATAAACAGTGCTGTGGACTGTTTGGGTTTAACTTGTTTTTTGGCAAACAACCTGGCCCCGCTTTACCTCTCACTTAATTGTGTAAGTGCTATAAGCAATAAAGTCAGATCTCATCATCTGGAAATAATAGAAGAATAAAAAAATACTGTGGAAACTGTAGCAGGGTCTTGACCATGAGAACACAGGCTTGCAGTTTATCGGTTCAAGTGTTTCTGGTAGGGACTCGCCTTCTCCAAGGTGGGGGTGGTGGGAGATTCTCTGGTGTCCTTTGCACTCCTCTTTTTGACCTGTCTCACATGCTGGAGAGCAGCAGAGAAGACTCATGGAAGTAAGAGCTCATTGAGCAGGCATGCCAGAGTCCACTGGGAATTCTGTCTTAGCAGGAGAGATCAGAAGACCTTAGCACAGCTTAGCAACAGGGTTATACCTGGCAGAGGGCAAGGCTGCTTCTCACAAATACATTGGAGAGGAAGAAATACCAGGAAGACACTTTAACAGATGGAAAATATGCTCACAAGGAGAAGCAGTTAAACAGTCCAGGAATTCAGACTTCAAAGCAGAAGGTTTCCGTGTCAGATTTCCATGTAGGTAGCACAGAAAAATAGCAAGTTCAAGGTGGAGCCCAGTGAGTGCACTGGCTGTAGGATGTGGGGCTTGTGAGGATGTGGGATCGCTCTGTGGGCACAAGACCATCCTTTTANGGTGCCAGCTGGAACCAGATGAGGAGGTTCCCTATCAGTATCAGCTGGAAATTCTTGCCAGAGAGGGTCCTGGAGCACTGGCACAGGCTGCCCAGGGGGGTTGTGGAGTCTCTTCTGGAGACGTTCCAGACCCACCTGGCTGTGTTCCTGTGACACTTGGTCTAGGTAATCCTGCTGTGGCAGGGGGATCGGTCTGGATGATCTTTTGAGATCCCTTCCAATCCCTACGGATTCTGTGATTCTTTTAGCCTCAGATTCCTCTGCTCTAAATCGGGAGGACTTCTGCTGAAGACCCCGTTCTACAAAGATGGTGATCGGGAGGAGTATATCATCTCCTCCCCTGTGGAAAAAAAATCACTTCAGTGACTTTGCAGTGATATCTGGGTAGGCTCAGAAGACACTGTCTGCTACCAGAGGGGTGAGCAATCCTTACGGAAACAGGTATGTCCCACCCACACGCATTCTCTGCTCCTCTCTGTATCTGGGATGCCTCATGTAAAGTGTTGACAGCTCAAGCAGGGATTTTACAAGAGATTGCCATTCATATTCCACAAGGACCAAAAGATCCACATGGGAATATTTAATATAAACAGTAATAGTTTCCCACATCTTTGTTTAGAGAATAGCCTGTGGTTTTCTAAACTTGAGGATCATATTCATTCCAGAAGAATGGTTTCACTTATAGCTGTATAAATCTTCCTTTTACTTAAATGATGATTTTTTGCTTGTGTTTGAGTATTTAAATACAATATTCAGATAGCCAGACTACCGTGGGTACTGTAAGCAACTCTAACCTCAACTAGTTTGACTTTACAGTGAAAAGATTTGATTTGCAGGGATGTTAACTACTATTAGAGTGTGAGACCTGCCAGACTTACAGGGTGTCAGGAGGATGGAGCCAGGCTCTTCTCAAGGTCATCTGGTGATAGGACAAGGGGCACTGGGTGCCAGCTGGAACAGAGGAGGTTCCACATCTGTATCAGAAGAAACTTCTTCATAGGGAGGGTACTAAAGCATTGGAACAGGCTGCCCAGGGGGGTTGTGGAGTCTCCTTCCCTGGAGACGTTCCAGACCCTCCTGGCTGTGTTCCTGTGTGACTTGGTCTGGGTGATCCTGCTGTGGCAGGGGGATTGGACTGGATGATCTTTCGAGGTCCCTTCTCATCCCTAATGATTCTATGAAACACAGTAGGCTTTTTTTAAAAGTAAGAAATCAGGAAAAACTTTCCCTGAGACCTCAAGATTGGACTTGCAACTAATCCAGAGCTCAATAAAGTCCAGTCCTGCTTCTATCTGGGTTGTGAGAGACTGGGTTGTGGAGCTCAGGACTCTTGAATGCCCAACCCTAGGTAGTTAACTAAGAAGGAGCTCTTGAATACTGAGCTGTTGGGAGTGTCTGTTCCGAGTTGTCCCAAAGGCCATTTCTCTTAGCTTGCCTTTGGGATGCTTTAAATGCCTTTTTGGCCCACTTAGCACTTTTAAACATTCCTAACTTCCTTAATAAAGCCTACTACTATATCACGCTTGTCACTACGAGACTCCGTGTGATATAGCACATACAACCTCCTCTGGAATTACCACATGGAGTTGGGGGGGGTGAGCTATCTTTTAGTTAAGAGACAGTGATACAGTACTGCTGACTTGTAGCATTCATGCAGCAGGCTCACAGATGACTATGAGGCTGGAATACCTTCTACTTCCTTCTGTTTGCCTGCTGATGGCTGAGGTTTTAGCGCTCATATGTGCCAGCTCTTCACTCTGCAGCCATGTGGGCTTGGGTGCAGCAGAAATGACAGTGGAGTGATGTATATTGGCTTTTCATGAACCACTTTCTCACTCACATGTACTGAGATTCTATTTTCATTTCTATTTTCATATCTATTTTTGCTCTGGATGAGATTAAGCAGTGCTGATGCTTTCTCCTGCCACGTCAGTTGAACATTTGTGTCCTGTTGTGTTCCTGGAAGTAGAAAGGATGGATTCATGTGGCAGGGGGATTGGACTGGATGATCTTTTGAGGTCCCTTTCGATCCCTAAGGGTTTTATGATTAAAAAAATCGAGACCATAAGCCACTGCAAAAAGGAATTGCTGTTCTCTTAGAGCTATAATTAATCCTTCCAGAATAACATACCTGGAGTTAGCAGCAGGGAATTTTGCTGTGATTTCCAGCCCAGGAGTTGTAAAATTACATGAACTCGGGGAAAATGTCGAACAAAATTGAGACATCTTAACCTTAACAGCTGTATGTGCCCTGGCAGGATTCCTTTAACACAGTGTTCCTCGCATTCATTTATCACTGTTCTCAAGGAATGAGTGATGACACAGGCTCTGCTGTGACCAACTCTGCCAGAGTGGGAAGTATGCATTGTATCATCCAGAGGAAGAGATGAAGTTAAAGGCAGGAGAGGAGCCAAGCACTCTTCCGTTTGTGCCTTATGAGATCATGGTGGGAATAAAAGGGGATCACTTGTCTGGAAGAGTGAGGAAGAAGGCTGTTAGATATACTTGTTGCCTGATAGTTTCTCTTTCTGGGGGTTGCTAGAACACACTGCTACTGGGCTCAAGTCTCTGATGTGAAGAGAGGGGAGCAGAGATGTTGGGACAGAAAGGAGCCTCTTCCACTTGCCATGCAGTCTACGCAACCTAGAAGTCAAAGTGGCTTGTTCCCTTCAGATAAATACAGGAAGGGAAACATCTCAGGACAACCAGTGTCTTCTCTCAGCAGTGCAGTCCTTAAAGAGAATTAACTTTCAGTACCTTACCTCTAGTTAACATAAAACAGTAGTTCATGCATTACAAACAAGACATTCTTTATAGCAAGAAGGATGTTTTACATGAAGAGGACCAGAAAGTCTTTCCTGAGCTTTTATACAAAGGATGCATTCCATTTCCTGCAATCTGTGAAAGACAGAATAGCAAGCTTTGTGGTATTTTGTAATCTTAAAAAAAAAAAAGAAGTGATTTTTAGTCAAGTAAAGTGGTCTATCCAGGTCAGGTTATCCAGGTCTATTCATTTAGATACTTAGCCTCATTACTTAGTGTTGAGGTAAAGAGTTAACTTCTAATTAATGACTATTGATCAGATCAATAATCGAATGTGTTACTGTGCACAGGAAAAAGCTGAACTGTAAGGAAGTGTGTGAATCTTGGCCACCATCAGGAACAACTGGTGTGAACCAGCAAAGACACTCTCTCATTGTACTTCTTTCATCTCCTGAAATGATCCTGGGGTGCACCAGAAGGGGGATGGTTAGCAGATCGAGGGAGGTTCTTCTCCCCCTCTACTCTGCACTGGTGAGACCACATCGGCAGTATTGTGTCCAGTTCTGGGCCCCTCAGTTCCAGAAGGACACAGAGCTGCTGGAGGGTGTCCAGTGTAGATGATGAAGGAAGTGGAACAGCTCCCTGATGAGGAAAGGCTGTGGGAGCTGGGGCTCTTGAGCTTGGAGANCCCACCTGGATGTGTTCCTGTGTGACTTGGTCTAGGTGACTCTGCTGTGGCAGGGAGATTGGACTGGATGGTCTCTTCCGATCCCTAATGACTCTATGACAGTTAATTGTAGTTTGCAATGGAGGAATCATCAGTGTATTCAAAGCTTTTTGCTCTTGATCGTGTGCTTGATAAAACATTTCATAACTGGGTTAGCTAGCTGCCCTGATTTTATGCCTCCCTCCTGCAGTCAATCTCCTTATTCTCTCCCCTGGGCTCTTAACAGCTTCTGCTCCAAGCACACCAGTATTTATGGTGTGCCCTAAAGGACAATGCCCTTTGAAAACATATTCATAAAAGTTAGTACAAACCTCAAGTACAACGAGTTCAAAAGAAAAACAGTCTGGAAATGAGCTTTGAGATGAATGCTTTAGAGTCATTAAGTGAGGTACACTGGCAGTCTCTAATGAGACATTTGTAATTTAATTGTGTCATGGAGAGACTATAAATTTCCCCCAGAGCCCACATCCAAGTTGTTTTTATAATGAAGATAAAGTAACACGCATACCAAAAATCTTTTGAATACACTATAACTTCTTCCAAGAAGATAAAGAGGGCCTAGATCCTATTTGTGTCACTACAACCGGTTGCATAACAGAGCTTACAACAAGTAGGATGGAGGGCAAGAGTCAGTCTATGATCATTTAATCCCGTATGCGTCTCTACATTTCTAATCGCGGGATAATGTTTTGGGGATCAGTTTGTATCAGTTACTTGGGGAAAAAAAGAGGAGAAAAAGAAAAGGATTGGAAATGATTGTTCTACAGAATCTTTATATGGGATTATGCTGTGTTTGAGGCTTCCTCTGGGGAATAACATGTCCTAATACTGCATGACTCAGCCCTTCCCGCATCAGATTTCGATGGCTTTGGGTAGAGAATTGTAAAGGGTTTTTATGTTCCATCGATACCAAAACACTGCTTACTCACTCCAAGTTCCTAAATAAATGAGGACAAGCCTAATCTTTCAGATAGAGAAACATACAGGTTGTGTAATACTCTCACTGGTTCGGATCGGCGAGCCCTCTGGGTCCCTCAGCTGGGCTGATCTATTTACTTCTGCAGATTTACGGAGGCTTTTTGTGCTATAGCTCTGTTTATTAAATCGCTCTGCAGTCAATCTCCAAAGTTCCTGCTGGTTCAAAAAACTTTCTCAAGCACTGAGAATTCAGAGTGAGGGTGGCTTTTCAAATCAGACCTCCGCAGACAGGCAAGCATGCATGGTATTTTTTTAGGGAAAAGTAGGACGCTATAACCCAGGAGTGTGAGACAGAGGAAGATGAAGGCTGTTTTATGCTCTGATTCTATGGAAAATCTTGTAAAAACACCAAGTTCTACAAGAACCTGCTTTTACCTCTTTTCCTGGCTCGTTTCTCTCGCTCAATCTGGCTGCTTGAGAACTGTCAGCCCAAGAATCTGAAGCTGCCGCCCTTGTAGATGCTATTCCCAGTGCAAGGTCTTAGCTGAAAGACGTGAAACTCCCCTCAGGAGCAACTCCCAATATATCTTCGTGTTTTGGAACTGCTTTCACATTTCTCTTCACCTCCAAGAAAGGAAACTTGTCCTTTGCTTTCTGCCACTGGAAGGTGAATAATTTCGGTCTATAATTCTTAGAATAAATATAATTCTTAGAATAAAAATGAATATAATTCTCAGAATAAATATGAATTCTTAGAATAAGTGAAATTATCATAATAAATAGGAATATATTTATATTCATATATGTATGTGTCTACATTTTATATTATAAACAATTTTATTATGAAAATGTATTAGAAACATACTCTAATAATATACTCTAATAATATACTCTAATAATATATTCTAATAATGTATTCTAATAATATATTCTAATAATACATACTAATAATACATTCTAATAATAGTCTAATAATACAGTCTAATAATCAAAAAAGTCTTATAATAAATACAATTCTTAATATAATAAATATATATTTAATAATATTTTAATATAAATATTATATATTTAGAAATATTTATTTATAATATAATAAATAATAAATAATAAATAAAATTCTTAACCAAAGAAAAACAAACTGCAGCTGAAAAGCACTTCAATCAAAAATGAGATTTAGCAAGATCCCTCCCAAGACCTGTAGACAGTATGACGATGATATTTAATGAGATATTTTATGCTATTATAGAATGCATTCCCTAGAGGCTGCGGTGAAACAACACTACTGCAACCTGACCCAAGAGATAACGAAGTCATTATGCTTTGGGGTAGATGAAAACCCAACGGGAACTACTGCAGCTCTTTTACAGTTTGTTAATGATCTTTTCATTGCTTAATACCTCGTGCAGACAGTTACAGGCAGGTACAGGGAACCTGAAACCCAGGAATGCAGTCAGGACTGACGTCGTTCAGATCAACCTCTAGTAAAACGTGAACGGACGCTGTCGTAAGTGCAGTGTGTTGGGCTTGGCGTTGCAGTAGCTAAGCGCAATGTTACGCCTTGCATTTGACAGGAAGCCGGGCTAGACGATGCGATTGCTGTGTTTCAGGCTTTAAAAATGTAGGAGCTCTGGAGTAAATGACTTCATTGGGTTCAAGTCAATGAAGACTGGAGTTCTAGGGCAGCTGGAAGGGATAGGAATGAGCAGGAAGTACAGTGCAGTATACAGCAGAAAAGGAATGGATTGTTTCAAATAAAACGTTGTGTGACTTGTTGCTAATTCCAAAGAAAGAGGTTACAGCTTGCAGATGAGGCGAGGGCTGTAAACTATTCAAGATGACTTCCATTGCTCAGAAGGGTATAATTAAAAATATGAAGTAAACTGCCAAAATCTACAATAGAAATGAATAGTGTACACCAGGTCAAAAGGGATCTGGACTGGTTTCTGGAAGAAGAGACAGTGCACAGCTGTTAGCTTGGGGGTTTTTTTTAAGGGTGAAGATGATCAATTACTCTATTAATTGATTGCTATTTCCTGGGCATGTTCTGTTAAGATTTAAAGTCTTCTCCTGGACCTTCATGCATCATCGTTTCTTTCTGGGAGCTGCATCCATCCAGGAGCAAACTCATTTCCATTGGCTGGAAATTTAGAGTAGAGTTGAATTTGTTGTCGTTACCAGAGAAAATACCTTGCTGCAAAGGAATGGTCTTGTTTTGCATAGAATGGTTTGACCTCATTCCTGTCTCTAAATCTGTGAGGGGTGGGTGTCAGGAGGATGGAGCCAGGCTCTTCTCAAGGTCATCTGGGGATAGGACAAAGGGCAATGGGTGCCAGCTGGAACAGAGGAGGTTCCACATCTATATCAGAAGAAACTTCTTCACAGTGAGGACACCCGAGCACTGGAACAGGCTGCCCAGGGGGGTTGTGGAGTCTCCTCTGGAGACGTTCCAGACCCTCCTGGCTGTGTTCCTGTGTGACTTGGTCTGGGTGATCCTGCTGTGGCAGGGGGATTGGACTGGATGATCTTTGAGGTCCCTTCTGATCCCTAAGGATTCTACTATTGCATTCACCTCTTGCGTCTCGCTGGCTGTGCAGTCTCTGTAGTGTAATGCACCATGTGAAAACTCAGAGCAAGGGACAAGCAGAGTGGGCTGGCTATAATCTAGTCAAACAATACTGCAAATACCCACGAATCCCACCACAACCTAAAAACACGCTCTGGTTTGGAATGATTAGAGGCGTTTGAAGGTAAAACTGAAGGGCTTGAGAAAAATCTAAGGCTCACAAGCATCTTGAAGGCTGTAATCCTTCCACTCATATGGTCCTACTTAGACATTTCATCATCTGTGAGAGGGGGGATTACCACTTCTGCAACAATTATGAAATCACTAGAACAACTGCTGTGCCTTTGAGGAGTCTATTTCCACACTGCTGGCACGGAATAAGTTATGTTCTAGAGGAGGAGGGTTTGTGGGAATCGTTCTTGGAACCCTCTGTATGAAGCTGAAAGGTTGAGGGCTAAGGAGCTCTGCTTGCTCCCATAACACTCCTTGAACTCCCATTCATTGGGGGCTGCAAAGGACTCCTGAAGCCTCTTCATGGGATGTAAGGAGCAGGCACAGGGGACTTTGCAAGGCTGGATTGTGCCCGCTTTTCAAACATACCTGAGTCTCTATACACCCCTGAGATTGGATGTCAGGGGGACCTTTATAGTGACTTTCCAAACCCTAAAAGGGGTCTCTAAGAAGGTGGGGAAGAACTAATCAATAGGACACAGAACCTTACAACAAGGGGGTCATGGTTTGAAGCTGGAAAAGGGTGGATTCAGGTCAGACATCAGGAAAAAGCTCTTGAATCTGAGGGTGCTGCATCCCTGGAACAGGTTGCCTGGAGGCCCCATCCCTGGAGCCATTCAGGGTCAGGCTGGATGGGGCTCTGGGCAATCTGGTCTGGTGAGTGATGGCGATGCTTGTTGGAGAGGACTTACACTAGATGCCCTTCTAAGGTCCCTTCCAACCCAATAGGTTCTAGGATTCACAGAGCAGAAAGCCACATTCACAGTACCAAACCAGAGAAGCCAAAAGCTCAAGGTTTTTTGGATCCTGGAGCAGCCCACCATGAAATCTACTTCTACCAGAGCAGCAGCACAGGGAAGATCTAAGGCTTTCTCTGCTCACACCATCACTCTGCATGGGGAACAGAGGCAATAGCTGAGTCTGGCTATGCCCTGCTTTTACATGGCCCTGGGAAAAGGGAAGTAGTATGTGGAGGCAGCTCCTGTGGTTAATCCTGTTGCCAGAAAGACACTCTGTTTGGTCCAGCTTTCCTCAGATGAGACTGTAAAATTTAGGCCATGTAAATATCCTACCTATATATGGCAAAGGACCACGGACAACCAGCTATGCTCCCAGGTTTTTTTCCTTTCAGCACAGTCTGAGTCACCCTCATTAGATGTAGAAACAGAAATAGAAACTCTATTTCTCACTAAAATAGACCCAGGGAAGTTGCCACAGTCTCAGTCTGCTCTCTGCTCCCGCCTGAGTTTTCCTAGGTGCTGCATAAATAAAGCAGGAGATTGCCTGTATCTCAAGGGCTTGAATTTAGATATTATCAGAGATTTCATCATGGTTCAAGTGTTGGGAAGTTTTTCCACCTCTGCCTACCACAGGCTTTACTAGTGGGTGCAGCTCTCTTTGGAGCAACTTGAATTGTGTAGGTGGAGGAGCCTGTGAGGCAGTTTAGCACCTACAGCCCCTCAATGCTCTTGGGAACGGATTTTTAAGGAGATGCCCTGGTGTGTGTGATGTGTTTCTGTCCTGATTTGTACATCTAATCATCAGGAAGAAGCCATCTCAAAAGGGAAAACAGATTATGAACTGTGTTGTGTGGCTGACTTGGGATGTTAGCGCTAAGCACACCTACACGGAGACTTAGTGGATCCACCAATGTTCCTACCTGCAGCTTGGAGAAGAGGAGACAGAGGGGTAACTTCATAGAATCATAGCATCCTTAGGGATCAGAGGGGACCCCGAAAGAGAAGGAGACTCCACAGCCCCCCTGGACAGCCTTTTCCAGTGCTCCGTTGCCCTCACTGGGATGTAAGATGGCTGTGCAGATAGAGATGGGATAGATCCAAGGGTGAAAAGCCTGTGCTGTGACAGATGCATGAGTTCAGAGAGATCTCTTTCCCCTCTCCCATTTGCCACTGCTCACTTAAGAGGAAAGCAGAACTTCTGGGAAGGACAGCTGGACAGGGTTCACTTCCTCACTGCCGAATCCTATGGAGCTGGAAACAAATGCTCAGTCTAAACACTGAAGCTCTCCTAACAATATGGATCGTTTGAGACTGAGGAGTGGAGCTGAAATGACAGAGATAGTTTGTGCCAGAAGTGCATTTTTTGTGCATGCTGAAACCCTGACATTCCTGGCTAGCCCAATATAAATATGGCCACCCAAGTGCTCTGGCATTCTTGGAGTTCATCTACCAAATAGCTGTTATGTGGTTTCTTTGGCAGCCCAGAGATTCCCTGAACTGACAGAAAACTGTGGCTTAGCTCTCTGTGGCTGCTGCATGGAGGGCACTAGTACTAAGAACCCCCACATATCCCTGCAGAAGCACACGGACCCAGGCTGGCTAACAACTCTTAATTGTAGAATCCTAGGGTTGGAAGGGTCCTCCAAAGGGCATCTGGTCCAACCCCCCTGCAACAAGCAGGGCCATCACTCACCAGACCACATTGCCCAGAGCCCCATCCAGCCTGACCTTGAATGGCTCTGGGGATGGATGGGCCTCCATCACCTCTCCAGGCAACCTGTTCCAGGGATCCCCCACCCTCAGATGAAAGACCTTTTTCCTGATGTCTGACCTAAATCTACCCCTTTCCAGCTTCAAACCATGATCCCTCATCCTATTGTTCCCTGCCCTATTGAGCAGTTGTTCTCCAGCCCCTGTTAGGGATTGGAAGGTCGCTATAAGGTCCCCCCAGAGCCTTTTCCTCTTCAGGCTGAACAACCCCAACTCTCTCAACCTGCCCCCATAGCAGAGGTGCTTCAGCCCTCTGAGCGTTTTCCTGGTCTCCTCTGGACCAGTTCCAACAGGTCCTCATCTTTCTTGTGTTTGGGGCTCCAGAGCTGGATGCAGGACTTCAAGTGAGGTCTCACCAGAGTAGGGTAAAGGGGCAGAATCACCCCTTGATGTGCTGGCCATGCTGCTTCCAAGGCAGTCCAGAGTGCAGTTGGCTGCCTGATGGTCAGCATGTGTGAGCATCCTGCGCTGGGGCTGGTCCTCTCTTTCCCTCCTGCATGGCTGTGGCAGGGCCCAACCTGGGAACAAACTTCCCCATCTTTCCTCTTGAAGCACAAAGAATTCCTCACAGCTGGAACCAGAGGAAGAGGCAGCACATTTATACAGATCTCACCCTTGGCTGGGTGGGTGTCTGCTTTGTTTCTGAATGCAGCGCTGGGCACTGGAGCAGCGCAGGACAAAGTTCACTTCATATGATGCAGAGAGAGCTGTGAGGAAAGGTGACCTGGAGGTCGATACCAAGGCTCCTCCCTGGGAATTTCTTTTTTCCTTCAATATTTGCAGTTTGTTGTAATCTGGGCCCTCCTGAGGGAAATAATTTGCTCTGCTCAAAGCATCTCATAAGCTCTTGCTTTGCTGGGACAACAGAGAGGAGGAACCACAATATTCAACAAGGACAGAGAGAACATCATACACTTTCTGCTCTGATCCAAGGCACGATTGCTCAAGAAGGGATAGAGGAAGCCTCTTGTCTAGAAATCTATGGCAAGATAAAATACTAACTCCTTTCTTTGAGCTGGAAATGAAAAAGAAGCTGTGGATACCCTCAGGAGCCTCAGCCCTCCTTCAGACACTCAGCCACTGCTCAGGAGCTTTGGAGTCTCTCCAGATATAAAAAGGGGTGGAAAAGACCTTTGGGATAGTCAGGTCAAACCAAGAACCTTACAGGTATGTTGGTAGGGTCAGTGGATTGCACTACCGCACTGTCGTCCCCTGGGTTTTATAAAGCCTGAAGCAGTGTAGAAACACTGGAGTGAGGGAAAGTTTCACCATCTCAGCCCACAGAGCAAGAAAAATCTCCAAACCACCCAAATGGTTTAGGAATGTGTGCCCTGATTATTTAGGGTCAAGTTAATTAGCATGAAAGGATCAGCCTTATTCATGTCTATAAATATGTGAACGGTGGGTGTCAGGAGGATGGAGCCAGGCTCTTCTCAAGGGCATCTGGTGACAGGACAAGGGGCAATGGGTGCCAGCTGAGCAGAGGAGGTTCCCTATCAATATCAGCAGGAACTTCTTCCCAGTGAGGGTACCAGAGCACTGGAACAGGCTGCCCAGGGGGCCTGTGGAGTCTCCTTCTCTGGAGATGTTCCAGACCCACCTGGCTGTGTTCCTGTGTGACTTGGTCTGGGTGATCCTGCTGTGGCAGGGGAATTGGACTGGATGATCTTTTGAGATGCCTTCCAATCCCTAAGGATTCTGTGATCAGTGTGTTCTTGCAAATAAACTGTTATAGAGATCCAGAAAAAGATCTCTGAACTCTAGTTTAGGTGTTGGCACAGCAGCTCAGGGACACCCCCCTTTGTGCACAGACTGGGTTTACACTTGTGAGTTGCATGGACAAACATGAGGGCTTTTATGCAGCAAGGGTACCTGTCTGGGGCAGGGGATAGATAACTGCATAATGTAGGGAGTCAGAAGGGATCTCCAAAGATCATCTAGTCCAACCCCCCTGCAACAAGCAGGGCCATCACTCACCAGATCAGATTGCCCAGAGCCCCATCCAGCCTGACCTTGAATGGCTCTGGGGATGGATGGGGTCTCTACCACCTCTCTAGGCAACCTGTTCCAGGGATCCCCCACCCTCAGATTAAATACCTTTTTCCCCACGTTAAAGCCTCTACAGGCAAGAGGGGATGTGAGCCGGGAGCCTGCATGTCCTTTCTCACAGCTCCTCTTGGCTGGAGCAGGGCCAGCCTCTCTAACCTCTGACTACCTTGCTCAGTCCAATCCCACAGCACTTTCCATTTGTTTAACACTGTCCAGCAGACTTGAGATAACAGGGATGTTGCTGAAGAGAACGGGGCCAGCTCAGGGACGGCCTCACAGCTCTCTGGTGCCAAATGAATCACAGCCCAGGGGTATTTCAGATGCACCGCATCCCCAAGTGCTCCTTGATGTCCCAATGGATCAGGACTCAACTGCAGGTTCCTTTAGGGGCTGTGAAATGCCTGTTGGTCACCTGGCCATCAGCAAAGTCTGGACTGAGTAGAAAATGCTCTTCCTACTGAAAAGGAATGAAAAAGAGAGTATAAAAATATCCCACGTACACATGCACGTATGTAGGGAGATGGATAAACTTTCCTTTGGAGAGCTGTGTTGGGGATGGAAATGTTTACAGGCCCTGCAACGCAGCAGTGCTGTCAGGTGAGAGGAGAACAGGAAAGTTCAGCAGCTGCAAATCCTCATACAACATCTCACTTAAAATGTCATGTGTGCTACTTGGTTTAAATTGTCACCCCTCCAGCAACCACAAACAATGCAGAAACAGCAGATGTGTTTTCTATTTAGAATTAAACAGTTTATCTCAACCACTGTCATTGTTACGGAGGGAAAATAAATAAATATCCCCGCTAATGTAAACTTCAAAAGGTACTTTCTGGCATGAATGGCTGTTCTGAGTCCAGATTTCACTGAGAAAACTAGAGTTTGACCACTGATCTGTATTTTTTTTCCCCCTCTCTCCACTAGCGATGCTGGCAGCTCAGCACGTAGTGAAACGGGTCAGAAAGATTTTTTGGCCAGATAGAGCAGCCAATAACTCACGTCGTTTAGACTTGCTGGTCCAGAAAATTTAAGTAAACATCATAAATGTCTTTTATTATTAAACTTTCCATTCAACCATTTTGTTTAACTCTCGTTTAATGGAGAGTCAAGATGCTATTTCGGGCATGGATGTAGTGATGTCAGAATCCTAGAGGCATCTCATTGAGATTTCGAGGTTTGCCATGGTCTCAGCGCAGGCAAGAGCTCAGTGATGATAGACCCTAGCTGGCACGAGCGTGTGTTCTCTGGAGAAGTTAAGCTCATGATCATAGAATCATTAGGGATTGGAGGGAACCTCGAATGATCATCCAGTCCAATCCCCCTGCCACAGCAGGATCACCTAGACAAAGTCACACAGGAGCACAGCCAAGTGGGTCTGGAACGTCTCCAGAGAAGGAGACTCCACAAACCCCCTGGGCAGCCTGGTCCAGTGCTCCAGTGCCCTCCCTGGGAAGAAGTTTCTGCTGATATTTAACCTCCTCTGTTCCAGCTGGCACCCAGTGCCCCTTGTCCAGATGACCAGATGCCCCAGAGAAGAACCTGGCTCCATCCTCCTGACACCCATCCCTCACATCTTTACAGACATGAATGAGGTCCCCCCTCAGCCTCCTCTTCTCCAAGCTCAAGAGACCCAGCTCCCTCAGCCTTTCCTCATCAGGGAGCTGCTCTACTTCCTCCATCAGATGAATTTGACTTCTAGAGGTCAAGGTCAATCCTTTGCATGACTCCTAGTTTAGGAAGACTGTCGTTTTGCACTTTGTAGAGGCAAGCAGCATCCTCAGCGAGCTTAACCATATGAATGTTATTGGAACCCCTTTTGTTTTTAAGAGGAGATGCTGTTTGTAAAGGCTGTTGTTGAGTGACGCGATTGGGATAGACCTTAGGAAAACAGCCTTTCCATGGAAAAAAAATCAAACCTACAGCTTCCTTTAGTCATCAGTGCCCTTTTGCATCGATGCTTACATTTCAGATACAAAACCAAAGCAGAACTCTGTCTACTTGGGAAGATATTTTGTCTAAATGAAGCTTAATTTGTTTCCACGACCCAAGGAACGTTCCAAAGCTGAATATCGCTGTGTTCTTCTTTCTGTGTGACACGGCCTTCACCAATACCTTGCTCGTGTTTGATTTGCAGCCAGTATTTTAAGATCTCAACAGCCAGCTTGTTCCCAGATTTTATATGTTTTACAAAGAGTTTTCTGTCTCTAGGCAAGCAAACACACCAGTGTTCCCGTCGCTCTTCTTGCCTGGAACGGGCAGAGGAGAGGGACCAGCAATAAGCTGTGAAGCCTTAACTACCAGTAGCTACTCGATGGTCCAGTAACACGTTCAGTTCAACACTTGTTTCTCCATCATTGTCACAGTCCTGTGACTCTGCAGGGCTTGACAGTAGTTAGGTAGATTTCTACAGACAGTGCTCTTATGAAGAGCAGCTGAGGGAACTGGGGTTGTTTAGTCTAGAGAAAAGGAGGTTGAGAGGAGACCTTATTGCTCTCTGCAACTACCTAAAAGGGGGCTGTAGAGAGGCTGATGCTGGTCTCTTTGCACTGAAAGTGCAAAAAATGGTGAAAACCTTTGGAATGAAAGCATCAAGGTTTGGCTGGGCATTGGACAACTCTGTTAGTGTTCATAGAATCATTAGGGATCGGAAAGGACCTCGAAAGGTCATCCATTCCAATCCCCCTGCCACAGCAGGATCACCCAGACCAAGTCGCACAGGAGTACAGCCAGACAGGTCTTGAACATCTCCAGAGAAGGAGACTCCACAAGCCACCCCTCACAGATTTATAGACAGGAATGAGGTCCCCCCTCAGCCTCCTCTTCTCCAAGCTCAAGAGACCCATCTCCCTCAGCCTTTCCTCAGCAGGGAGCTGTTCTGCTTCTTTCATCATCTTCGTTGCTCTACACTGGACACCCTCCAGCAGCTCTGTGTCCTTCTGGAACTGAGGGACCCAGAACTGCACTCACTATGTTCTTCCTGCCTAGCCAATGCAGGCATCACCATTTCTTCTGTCGGTCTTGACTCCTCTGGTAGTTTCTGTGCCTTCAATGTAGCTCAGAAGGACTTTTCCCAACGTGGCTTTTCACCTAAATAATTTTTCCAGAGTAGGAATTCTGGATCAACGTTCCCAAATAATCCCACGAGTGGACAATTTTCATGTGCAGTATCCACATGTGGAATTAAACCAAAATAGCCACTGTGTTCAGTTTCCCTCCTGCATTTGTGCCAAACTAATCTTCAAGTGCACACCATCCTTCAGAGGTTACGTATTTCCCCAGAGGAGGAAATGCATTCTTTTATAATAAAACTGATTTTTTGCCATTGAAGAAGCATGTTACACAAAGGGAATGATCAGAAATCATGGCTAAATAGGAAATCAAGAATTAAAATCATTGCATCCCTGACTAACTAGAGTCTTTACATTTATTTTGTGTGTTGGTTTGGTCGTTCATACTCATGAGCATCTAGAAAGTCTCCCCTATATCTCCAAATTATAGTCTGGGAATATGTTTTCTCCTAGATAGGAGGATTATTCTGCCTCTCAGTCTTCAGTTATTGGCTAAAGCCCAAGGGAAAACTCATGGAAGGAAGGGGAGAAAGAAACTTGCAAAGGAGGACTGCGGAAATAACAACTAAAAATGCAATTTATTTGTTGATTAAATTGATTTAAAATTGATTTGTGGGAACCCGGGCACTTGGGCAGATTAATTTGAAGCCGGTATAACTTCAATATCACTCGCTTTTAATTTCAGGCAGCCTTATTTGAAATACTGGAACACCTTTATATGAAATAGTGTTTAGGTCCTGCACCCTTCAGGGATCGTGAAGTCAAACCAAGGAACCATCTGAAGCGATGAGTTCATTCTAAAACAAGGGCTATCTGGTAGGAAATGTAAGTGCTAGGGTTATCTGCATGTCAGAGGGCAAGGACAGGTTCTTATAGCATCGCTCTGACAAAATCAATTGATCAACTGATTGTTGTTGATATCAGTCTCAACTAATAAACCATTAATAACTAACTGATGCTTTTGCTATTGTTCTCAACAGAAACAAAACCAGATTTGACTCAACTATTTCTGTCTAACAAGGGAGCAATTGAAGTGTTAAGGGCTAGAGAATAAGGAAGAGCAAATCATCTGATCTAGTCCTTTTCCTTTTTGTGAGCTGCCTTGGTAAAGGGAGTAACTTGTTGAGGCCATTTTATTCTCTTAACCTGTTCACTGCATCGAATTATGCCATTGTTTCTGTCTCACACAGAGATTCTCTGAAGTATTTAAGCATCTATTATTGCAGAGATCACACCAAAGTTTCACTCTCTTCATTCTAGTTCGGCACTGGAACAGGCTGCCCAGGGAGGTGATGGAGTCCCCATCCCTGGAGGGGTTTAAAAGGCGAGTGGATACAGCACTTGAGGTCATGGTCTAGGGGTTGAGGAGACATTGGGATGAGGACTGGACTTGGTGATCCTGGAGATCCTTTCCAGCCTTGATGACTCGATGATTCTATGATTCAATGAAGAACTTGCAGCATCCTGTTTCCAGGGTTGACACAATCAAATATTCATTGTACTTGATTATTCTCTGATATCAAATAAATAAACTTGATTATTCTCTGATATCCAATAAAACAGCTAATATTGCCCCTACATCTCTGTCTCAGTGGGTGTGGATGGTAGCAAATATAATTCAGGAGGGGAAAAAAATGACCATAAAGTTGGCCAAACTTAATCTCAAATTAATTTTGTTTTATCTAAGTGTCTACAGAAGCAAAATAATTGGTAGCAAGACTGCAGCTGCAGGCAGTCCTCCCCCTGTCTCAACACAGGGCATTTCCCTTTATGCAGGTCAATGATTCTTTTCTTGAAGTAAAGCCAAGTAGATAAAGGTATCTGTGAGGCAGACGTTAGGGTAGGAATACGTTAGTCAATCCCATCTTGTATTTATTTTCATTTTAACAATTTTCCCTTTATTTTAAAATAAATGGAAGTAAAAGAAATTCCCCAAATGCCTTCCTCAAAGCTTTTCTTTCCAACGAGTGGCTCAAAGCAAGGGCACGTGCCCTTATCGCAGTCAATTACTGCATCTGCAACGGGAGACAACGTTCTATTTGAGAAAAGGGAAAAGAACTTGGGAGAGATTAAAGGAGGAAAGAGGAGGGATGAAGGAAAGGCTTTGAAGACTAAAACCAGTTACCAGCTGGTTGAATTAAGCGCAGCGTGGCACAGATAGTGCTGGGATGGTTGTCTTTGGCAGCTCGTGGTCATTAAAAAACCCTAGACAACACCTATGTTTTTCCTGGGAGGTCCTGTCACAGCTGAACAAACCCTTCTTTGACTGCTCAGATTGAAAAGGATCCTGATTGAGATTAAACTCCTGCATCTCTCACAACAAAGGGAAGCTGGGCTTGTCCAGCCTCTGGGTGATCCTGCTGTGGCAGGGGGATTGGACTGGATGATCTTTCGGGGTCCCTTCTAATCCCTGATGATTCTGTGATTCTATGAAGATATGGATGGAAAAGGAAGGAAGCTCCAGCTGTGGACTGTGAAAAGAGGAGCTGCCTCAAGAAAGGAAAGAGGTGGAGTAGTCTTCTTGGCTGTTTAGTGGCTACTGCAGTGAGTGAGGCTTTCTAAGGGGTTTTTTCATTGATCTGTCATTCCCAAACCACTTAGGGCATCTTCTGGCTGATGCTCTTGGCACGTTACTTATACCTGCATTAAGAGATGAGAACAGCAAGAGCTGTAACTAGTGCAGCCGTAGACTCTTGTTTTACTCCACGGTGTGACTGTGTCATTGCTCCTCAGTTGTCACTACAGGAAACTCTAGCAACAGGCACACTGGTCATGGGAGAGGGTTTAAACTGCCTGTCCTTCCTAGATCTTTTTTCCATAATGAAGTTGAAATCTGTAATTGCTGTTCAAATTTTCACGGATGCTGTTATCAGCCTTCCCATCCAAGGTGTGGCTGTGATCACAGAATTATTGAGGCTGGAAAAGACCCCTGAGATCATGAAGTCCAGGACCTAACATCACCACATCAACCAGACCAGGGCACTAAGTGTCACAGCCAGTCTGTCCTTAAACCCCTCCAGGGATGGGGACTCCAGCACTGCCCTGGGCAGTCCATTCCAGGCTCTGAGCACCCCTTCCTGAGGAAGGGCTTCCTAACATCCAACCTAACCCTTCCTTGGCACGGCTTGAGGCCCTGCCCTCTCCTCCTATCACTAGTTTCCTGGGAGAAGAGCCTGACCCCCACCTGTCTACCCTTCAGGTAGTTACAGAGCGTGATGAGATCCTCAGAGTATTTTTTGTTGGGGCATTGTGCAACAGACCCTGGGCTATCAGATCTATGAACCAAGAGCCGAGACAAAGCACGGATCCTTGCAGTGACTTCTCTGGGACATTCTGCTGCTCTGAAAATGCTTTTAACGTACAGATGCTGTCCTTAGAGCCAGTGAAATCTTGGAAGAGTGAAAGAAGTGTTAATTCCCATCTTGATTACCACTTCAGCTGGAGCGCTCCAGCTGGGGTAAAGGCCTGTTCAGTGTCCTGCTTCAAGAGATTACTGGAACCAGTTCAGGTTTTGAAAGGCTGGGGAAAAACACTGTTCCATTACAAATGAGACCACAGAGGGACACAAGACCGATAAGATGAACTTCTGACTTTGACTGAACTTGGAAAACCCGTCTCCCACACCTCTACTAACGTTCACACGTTAGTGTTAGTATATTTTATATACCTGATGTCGGGCACGAAGTAGCATCAGCTATTAAAAGCTAATGAAACCGATGACATCTTTTACCCTGCACACAGTTGTCTGCGTGAGCATGACTTGCGGTTTCTCTGTGCATATGAAATACAAATCATCTTTCCATCTGGGTAAAGCAGACTTGACAGTACAGAGCTCCTTGAATTGGCATGGAAAATGAAAAGGAAGGGGAGAATGAGCCAGAGGAAGCAGCCCAGGGTTGTTTAGTCACAGCAGCAGCAGCAGCTATCCCACAGGAAGCATCTCTGGCCAAGGTGGAGAGGGGTGGTCCCATCCCTCGTCCATCGCTTTGACCCTTGCAGTGTTGCAGAACTGTCTGCAGGGTGTTAGAGCCAAGGAATATGCTGCTCAATCAAGCCTGGGACATTGGAGAGAAGCAGTGAATCACAAAACATGATTGCATTCACACTGGGCAGCAATCTTCTGGGCTTGGTGCTGTCTTTGAGGCGATGGATGTGATGCAGATGGGCAGCAAGCAAACAGCTTTCAAACCTCCATCACAGCCAGCAGTGCAAACTGGGTCTCTTGATGTTGGAGAAGGCTGAGGGGTGACCCCATGAATGCCTATAAATATGTGACGGGTGGGTGTCAGGAGGATGGAGCCAGGCTCTTCTCAAGGTTGTCTGGTGATAGGACAAGGGGCACTGGGTGCCAGCTGGAACAGAGGAGGTTCCCTATCAATATCAGCAGGAACTTCTTCCCAGGGAGGGTACCGGAGCCCTGGAACAGGCTGCCCAGGGGGGTTGTGGAGTCTCCCTCCCTGGAGATGTTCCAGCCCCGCCTGGCTGTGTTCCTGTGTGACTTGGTCTGGCTGATCCTGCTGTGGCAGGGGGATTGGACTGGATCCTAAGGATTCTGATTCTTAAGGATTCTATGAAACCTCATTGCTGCTTCAATTCACATTGATTTCTCCACTGCAGGCTCCCTTCTGATTCAAACAGAGACCACATGCTAGCAGAGCAAAGGATTCCCATTATCACTTACGAATAAAGCCAACGTTAGACACAACAGTCGGCCAGCTACAGATGTCCACTGCCAGCAGATCTCAACCACGGGCTTTGCCCTGCGCTTAGAAAGAGGAGGATCCTTCAGCAACGTAGCAAGGCCAGACTAAGCCTGTGTTTGGTTTCCAAAAGAAAAGCAAAACAATGCAGATGTCGAATTTTCAGAGGCCAGATGGATCCTATCTGCAAGTGTTTATAATTTTTAATAATTGGAAACCAGCTGCGAATGCCCAGACGTTGCTGGTTGCAGCCATAGGAAGCTGTGTCAGAAGGACAATCTCTAACCTTTGTTAAGAAACGACAATGTTTTGATCCAGTTAAGATCAACTATTAGTCCAGAACCGGCCAACCACCGCTGCGAGCCGTTAGAAAAAATATAGGAAACAGATGCTTCGTAGAAAGAAAACGATGGGCCAAAGCAATTCCTGATCTTTGTTATAAGATGTAAACCCAAATGCTTTGCGTGTCCTTTCATGAACTGCTACGGGACGACTGTAGCAGTCAAAACATTTCACGAGATTCCTCCCATGCAATCTGTCATTTCTGAATGTGGCCACAGAAGGGGTGTCCCTGGGGGGAAGAAACAAGGGCACGGAGGTGGCACATGCCAGGTGATGAATGTAAAGCGTCTCTGCGACAAGGGCTCCGCGCGGATCTGATGCTCTCGAGACTGATGGAGTTTTGATGGTAGGAAAGCAACAGCTTTCATCCCTCAAGTGTGCTGTGGCCGTGGGGGGAGGAACAGCCGTATCTCTATTACGTGGCAGCATCTATAAATGTTAGCAAGGGGAAGATAATTGATCGTATTTGCAGGAAAGACAACCCCAGCAGTGCTCAGAAACTGTGAACTGAGTAGAGGTTTAGCTGTTGCGGTCGTCTCTGTTGTTATGTTGAAGGATTAACTCTGCCTTTGTGGGGCTTTTTTCACTGTTCTGTAAAGCTGAACAGTCTGGTCCTGCCTGGCTTTTCTAGCTGAGATGAGTGAGGTCAGGCCCATGTGAGGGCATCACCTGCCTCCCCCCTCAGAGCTGTGACTTCTCTGTCAGAGAAGGCTGGACCAACGACCTGGAGGAAGTAAATTGCCTGACTTCCCAAGGTCTTCCTTTCCATGGGGATAATAATTACTCCTATCATAGAGCATCATTAGGGGTTGGAAGAGACCTCGAAAGATCATCTAGTCCAATTCCCCTGGATTGAGGGGACGAGGCTAGTAGTCTGAGCGACAAGAAAGCCAAGCGCTGGGTCACAACAGCCAGAGGCACCACTACAGGCTGGAGGATGAGGGACTCGCACGATGCCCAGCAGAACAGGACCTGGGGGTGCTGGGAGCCAGTCGGCTTCATAGGAGCCAGCAGGGTGCCCAGGTGGCCAAGAAGGCCAACAGCATCCTGGCCTGGATCAGCAACAGTGTGGTCATGGTCTGGGCTCAGTTACCATAGTCCTTAGGTAACTAGTCCCAAGGTTACACTCAGTGCCTCCTTCCATGGAGGACGGACTGACCACCTATGAACCCTACAGCTCGCAGAGAGCCTTCCCCAGTCATACTGTGACTCGTCCCAGGAGGTTCACGTTTCAAGAGTGTGTTTTCTCAACCAGAGCAGCAGTAGTTTGTTCAAACATTGGCCTCACAACCAACAGAACACTCTCCAAGCCCTCTTCCTCGTTTAGCTCGGCCTCCAGTGTTTATCAGATGAATTCAGCGTAACCACAAACGGCCTTATTTTGTTTTTCCTTTGTCTTTTCCCCAGATCAGATGCCATTTGCACATGGGGGAAAGGGAAAAGCTGCCTCCTCTGCGTGTATTCTAGCAACCAAATAGTTTAGTCTTTGTTCACAAACAAGCTGCTGCTTCGCTTCTCCCCGTCGTCGTTTTTTGGAGGTCATCCCACCTTTCAGCTCATGCTAACCAGAGCTATATTACATCTGGCACTGGCCCTGCGATTGCTCAGGCAGCTGGAACAAGTTAGATTGCATTGTTTCCTACAACTTCCCCTTGCATATCAGTTGCCATTACTCCACCTCTACTGGAGAGCTTTTCCATCGCTGTTCTCTCCTTCTGTTCTCTGTGAACTGCCAGAGCCTTTCACCATTTCTTCGCTGGAAGCACACAGAAGGCCAGCTCTACAAAAGCAGATGCTAAGGGGAATACGGTATAGCTGCTGGAGCAAAACAACACAGCTGGCCATAGAGGCTACTGTACTGCTGCGTTTCATGCTGGTCGTGTTCAATACGGGCATCTCTTCATCCCGAGGGAGGACAACTGAGATGCTTTTCAGTCGCTGTTCTTTAGTTGACAAATCTGGATACTTCCAAACAGAGCTTAAGCTACAGGTACAGTGATCATGTAAAGCAGTGGTGATCATAGCCAGGGGGTTTGAGCAGCTGCTAACTTTGCAAGGGGTATTTCCCCGAGATCCTTTGGCTGACATGAAGTGTTCATTGTCTCGAGAGCACTATATCTTTGTGAGATGATACCTCTGATCCATCTAGGATGGATCTCACTCTGGATGAGCCACCTTCACTGTCCTCTCTGAGAGCTAGGAACAAGACAGCCAGCTCAGTTTCTCTGATGAGACACAGCCACTACTTCATGGTTCCCCAATGCCACCGCATGCAGGTCAGTCATCTCCTGCTAGGGAAGGCTTTGCAGCAGGTGCTGCCATAGTTCAGTTTATCCTTTCCCTGTCCTGCTTGGCTAAAAGCCACTTCATCACCCCCGAGAGTCCACATCTCTCAATTATGGCTGGAGCTAGAAGGATGGTGGTTTTCCCTTGGCAGCCCCTTGAGCTGCAGGCTGGAGATGAGCTTTTCCAGTTGTGATCATAGATGGTTGCAAAGGAAAGAGGGAATTACGACTGATGCATGTTTGATTGCATTTGCACTGAGCCCAAAGAAGGGCAACAGAGCTAGTGAAGGGGCTAGAGCACCAGTCCTGTGAGGGCTAGCTGAGGGAACTGGGATTGTTTAACCTTGAGTAGAAGACTCTGCAGGAAGACCTTACTGCTTTCTGCAACTACCTGAAAGGAGGTTGTAGTGAGGTGGCTGTCAGTCTCTCCTCCCCAAGCAATAGGATAAGAGGAAACAGCCTCAGGTTGTGCCAGAGAAGGTTTAGATTTGATATTAATAAAGAAATATTGACTGAAAATGTTGCTAAGTGCTGGAATGGGCTGCCCAGGGAGGTGGTGGAGTCGCCATCCCTGGAGGTGTTTGAAAGGCGAGTGGCTAGAGCACTTGAGGTCATGGTCTAGGGGTTGGGGAGATGCTGGGATGAGGTCTGGACTTGATGATCCTGGAGATCCTTTCCAGCCATGAGGACTCTATGGTTTAGTGGTGATGTGGCACTGCTGGATTGTTGATCTTAAAGGTGTCTTCCAGCGTTCTGAGTGATTCTGAGATTCTCTGAGTCTGTGTAGCATAGGTGATGCAGAAGATGTGTGGTTGTCTTATAAAGCACACATACACCCTAGCTGTTAATTTCTGGTCCAGATTTGGATTGCTATCCTTTATTTGTTAAGTGCCAACAATGTGCTCAGTGCTGGAGAAGACCAGAAACGAAGACAATCCCAGCCCTCAGATGCATAACTCTCCAAAAGTCAGAAGAGGGCTTAGGATAGGTGCTCCAGTTCAGGCTCATCCCCGTTATGAAGTGATGCTGAAAAAATCCAGATGCTTAATAAATAATAGCTGCATTTTCTTGTAAAAATGCAGTACTTGTTGTCAATGACTGACTTTTCTAATAAGTATTTTCGGAGTGACATCCACACGGGGGAAGTGTAAACTGCAATCAATTGCACAGGGCTTCCTTGATGTTTCTGGGAGCTAAAGAGAATGGAAACTCTTGTCCAAGATGATTAAAAACTTTCAGAGAAGCCAGGGAGTGGGTGCCGACACGGTGTAATCTTAGGCATCCATTAAAGTTTGCAGGCTGCATTATCTGTGGAAGTGCTGGACAGACATGGATTGAGGCACTCGAGCCTGTTATAGACAATAAATGTTAAGGCTGTGAGAACAGCAAACCTCATCTGCTGGTATATACCAGGAACTGAAGATCTCGCTCTCTTTCTCTCATTTTCTAGCTGTTTCCTCTGAAAAAAATGTGAGTAAATGAAAACAAGTGCCCTGCCCTTTCCTGGTGAAGTACAGAGGAAGGTTAGGAAGGATGGGGTTAACCTGTGGGTCAGCCCAAGGCACAGCAGCCCTGCACACTGCATTGCTCATCGTGAGATTCCAGTCTTCAGCCGTATAAAAGTGGCACATAACGCGTGCGTGCAGCTTCTGCCTTCCTCTAATCTTACACCTCTGTCCCTGTGGGGTTCTGGGCCTCAAACACCCTGCATTTACCATGGGAAACATGCATGGATGTGCACGTTAGTTGGATGTGTAACCTGCTGTAACCAGAAGCAAAGCCCTAAGGTATGTATTCCTGTGTGACCTGCCCTAGGTGATCCTGCTCTAGCAGCAGGGGTTGGATTAGGTGGTCCTTTCCAACCCCTAATGTTCTGTGATTCTAGCCTCAAACAATTTATTCCTCATTACTGCTCCCCTGACAAGTGAATCCAGCTGACACACGTGGCATGAACCGAAGCGTAGGGAAAGTTCCCATTGATTTCCATGCCTCTTAGGTAAAATCATCACCGGCTAGATAAGTATTTCCATTTTCAATAAGAGTTCCTAGGAAAACCAAAACCACATGGCTGCTTGGCACACGCTGGGGGAGAAAACAAACACCTGTTCTCAGTGATTTTATCCCAAGTTTTTCATTCAGCTTATTTTTCCTCCTGCATTCTGTTCTGTCCCCCAAAACCGGTCGCCTCCGGTGTTGCACGAACAGGATTGGAAAAATGAGATTCCAGCCTGGATGCCAGGAGGCTGGAGCAGGGTCAGTGACACACCTGTGCGCTGGACCTACTGCGGTGCTCAGCACAGATAATAAATGAGGGGCTGCGGTTCGTGCGGGGAGGAATGTGTACAGGGACAGGCAAATAGTGTAAACCACTCAAAAGCCTTTCCACCGGCACAGATCCTCCTGTCTTTCCTCAGACACAATTCCCACCACTTCCCTGTCTAAACACAACCTTATTTGCAGCTCAGTTTTATCGCGGGCAGTCGGAAGCGAGAGGAGAAGGGGAGAGGTGTTGCTAGCTGGCAATCCGGTTCGAGATGGAACCAAAGAGTGGAATGACCCCTGCTGCTGTGCCTTGGAATTACCGGTCTCCAGCTTCATCCCGAGCTGCGATTCCAGCGGCATCCCGAGGATGCTCCACTGGGTCGGAGCCGCGGCGGGAGGAGAGGGAAGAAGGCTGCAGGCAGGGGCAAAGCAGAGGGTCTTTGGCATCCCTAAGCTTTGGCTTGTGGGTGAGTTTCTGCTGAATTCCAGCAGGTATGAGGATAATTTGGGAAGAGAAAACCATGCTCTTGCCTCGTTTCATAGAATATATTGGATTGCAAGGGACCTCCAAAGGTCATCTTGTCCAACCCCTCTGCAATAAGCAGGGACATCACTCAGTACACCAGATTGTCCCGTCAAGCCTGATCTTTAAATGCCTTTAAAAGTGGTCCAGATGAGGGTAGAGAAAGATGTGCAGGTGATTTACTGGTTCCTGCCCACCCTGTTGTTAGCGTTGGTGCCCAGGTATAGCCTGCGATACCTACTTACCTCGGCTACAAACACTTCTGCCTGTCTCCCAAGCTCCCTGTTGCACCTGAGCATCACCTCCTGCTCAGCCCCTGCTATCTTCTACAACAGCCCATGACCTCCTTCCCACCTGCAGCATCACCTCCCACCGAGTCTCCTGTTGTCAGGTCTCCAACACCCACCCACCTTACCCCCCTCCCATCCCCACAACCACAACGGGAGTCAGTGACCCAACCTTGGGACCCTAAGCTTGATGCTTTAAACCTGGCAGCACCCCTTCCCCGGGAGAGGCGGGTCTGAGGCCTCCATCCAGCGCAGCCGGCAGTCGGGAGGTGGCGGTGTCTGCCCGCACACCGCTGCCCCGCAGCCGGAGCAAACAGTCCCGACAGCACAAACCACAGCTCCAGCCAGATGTCCTCAGCTTCTGCCCTGGAGTCTGCCCCGCTGTACACTTGCACGACCTGTATTTGGTAAGCTGGAGCTTGGGGGGAAACTTGCTGGCTGGAGTGGGACCAGCCCGCAGCATCCACTGAGCTGGAGAGATCAGCCTGGGCTTTGCCTTGGAACCATGGAATCATTCAGCTTGGAAAAGACCCTCCAGATCTTGAAGTCCAGCCACAACCCCCCTCTTTCAAACTTTGCAACTGGACATCACTCTCTGTTCTCCAGCCTTCAAGCTGCCTGCTGCCACTAACACTGGGAACAAGGGCTGACGGTTGCAGTACAGAAGGTCCTCAGCTTAGGCTGTCTGCTGGGTCAGGACTGAGAGAGGCCCAAAACCAGGCTGAAATTACTCCTTGGTGCTGGTGACCCTGGTCCCTTTGAGGTATCGTTCATCAGACCAATGCAGAGAGCTTTGGAAATGCTGGAGAGCTGAAGACAGGGCACAGAGGAATCAGAAGCTGGTGCGATACCTGAGCAGTACCTTGTCTCTTGCAGCAGGCAAAGGGCAACCAGTTATAAAGATTAAATACAAGCAGAGAGGTACTTGAGCAGCAGAAGCTTCACATTCCCATACAAACCTCCCCATAGTTCAGGTATGGAGGATCACAGCTCCAGTGATCACAGCAGTATCTGCTCAGGATCAGGCCATATAAAAAGGGGAATTGTGGACAAAAGATGCACAGCCAATCACAGAATCATTAAGGTTGGAAAGGACCTCCAAGATCATCAAGTCCAGAAATATTCACAGGTTCCACTATTCTAGGTGATGACATAGCTGCTCTCCTGTCACCTGTAGTCATTCAGCTCTGCTACCAGGGGCTGAGTGATAGAAGTAACTCATGGGTTGGTTTTGTTCCTGAAGAAAAGAAAGAGAGGCTGGCATTTTTCCTCTCAACACCATGCCCCTCAGGTTCCTGAGACTGCCAAGTTGAAGGCAGGAGGATCCCTGAGATCCTCTAGTTCCTCTTTTGTTTAAACAACAATCACAAAAAGGGTCTTTGCAAAGGTCCTCCCTCCTTCCCTTTTCCTTCCTCCCTTTTTCTTCCTCCCTCCCTTTTCCTTCCTCCCTTCCTTTTCCTTCCTTCCTCCCTTCCTCCTTTCTTTTTCAAAACCAGGGAATTCCTTTCTGGAAACTACTAGCTGCAAACTCACTGTCATTTGTGTCAACCTCTTTGTGCCACGGACAGAGCAGCAGAGAGGCCCAAGGATCTAGGGACTCACTAATCACCTGAAATGATGGTTGTCTTCTGGTGGGGCTGTTGAAAAGGCTGTTGTATCCTACAAACACAAATCCTATCCTCTGTTTCAGAACATTCCGATTTCTTCCGTTACCAGTAAGCGCTGGGCAGCTCCCAGTTTAACATAGGCACTGGGAATAGGTGACAGCAACTGGGATGTTTTGAAGGAACCCTGGAGGGATTGCGTTTCTATCCCATCTGCAGCCCAGGTGGGTTTGCTCCTCTTTCCACCAAAATCCTAAGTAGTGGAAAAGACTTGAAGAAGTCACTGGAAAACTTGGGAGAGTTGTACTCTGGGTTTCTTCCTGAAAGAAATGAATTCATCCAGCCTCCCATCACTCCTCAGCCCAACAGATGCTCTCGCTCACTTGAACTGGAGAGTGCTGAAAGATGTAACAGCACTGGCAAAGCCTTCTGAAGACCGTCAGCTACTGTGAATAATGCTGCGACTAAGCCTGCGATTTCAATGGCTGAGCTCCAAGGAATTTGAGGGTATCAGATACCTATGGGACCGCTCCACCAGCTTCATTTCACTGGCTTCTAGAATCAATCAATTTGTGACCTCAAAGAGGCATCCCAAAGGAGACAGGGCCACGGGTTGGTTAAGGCTGGGGGCAGTTTGTTTAGCACAAAGCCTTTCTACAGGGAAGAGCAAGGGACTGCTGAGAGCTGACCTGCCCACTGTCAGTACTCTAGGACTTTAGTGGGAAGGGAACCCATTCTGTGAAAACATTGTGGTTTTCTCCTGGTTTCTTTGAAAAAGGGGTTCTGGCTCCCTAAATCTGGTGGACTGTCTCCAGGGAATGACCCTACAGCCAGCTCCTTGCCTTGTTAAGCACAGGGTGACGTAGAGATCCCCATCTGCTCATTCATCTCTGCCTGTTGTAACACGTTGAGAGCTGGAAAAGCCCCACGTGTCACAGGGCAAGCGTTTTGGCCCAAACTCCTGTCATCTCTGACGGCTCTTGCTGTTACTTCTGTAGGCAACAGTGCATCTGGTCTGCTTTGCTGATAAATGATGGATTTGGGTGAGACAGAAAGTTGGCTCAGGGCACGAAGGGTTTGCCTGGCCAAGATCCACTCCAACGACAACGGTGCTTGCCGGATTGATTGGCCACCGTCACTGAAGTCATCATCCTCCAGCTGAGGCCAAATGTGCAGTGAACGTGTCTGCCCTCACCTCTCCAGCAAATCATGAGACTGCTCACACAGCTATGAACAAACTTCACTGGAGAGAGCTGCTGCGGAGCTGACACTTCAGCAGTCAATCCTAGAATCATTAGGGATCAGAAGGGACCTCAAAAGATCCTCCAGTCCAATCCCCCTACCACAGCAGGATCACCAGACCAAGTCGCACAGGAACACAGCCAGTTGGGTCTGGAAGGTCTCCAGAGAAGGAGACTCCACAACCCCCCTGGGCAGCCTGTGCCAGTGCTCCAGTACCCTCCCTGGGAAGAAGGTCCTGCTGAGATTGATAGGGAACCTCCTCTGTTCCAGCTGGCACCCAGTGCCCCTTGTTCAAGTCTCTTCATCCTCGTAGCTCTCCTTGAGAATGTTCTCAAGTCTCGTGAGACTCAGCTTTGACTGGAAGAGCCGCTCTGCGTCCCTTCAGTAGAGCAGTCTGTCTCCTGCCCGATCGGTGCCCGTAAGGCCATTCACAAACAACTTGCTAAGGGCATCTGAAATGAAAACAAAGCCTCTGGACAATCCCACTGGGTCTGACCTGTGTTCTGCCCCAAGGACACCACAACAAAGCGTCTTACAACATGGTATAGCGCAGCGAGTGACGTTTCCAAGTGTGTTTATTGAGAAATAGTAAAGATCTACATAATTTTACAAGCTTTTAATTTACATTCTCTTAAATTATGTAGGCCCTAATAAACTATAATACATGACAGAGACCCCTGGTTTCACTCCTCTCTGCAAAATGCTGCTTTTGCTGGAATTCTGGCTCGTGTGGCTTCAGCTCCTCTTGAGAGATTCATCAAGTCTGACTTGATGTAGAGCCTGTGTTTGGTGTCAATCCTGTAAAGCAGAGATGACTTGAACCAAACCCCTGCATCTGGATAGAACCTCACAGCTAAAATTCAGTCTAAAAGTCATGGGTGAAGTCCATGCTCCTCTTCAGCTCTCCTGTTCTGACTGTCTGCCCCGAGATGCTTGTAGAGAGGATTTTTATTTGGCCTCATTTCCTCCTTCCTCAGTCCTTACGCTGGGTCATACTCTGCTTAAGATGTAAATACTGCTGCTCACCCTGGGTTCTAACCAAATCAGCTCTGCAGCTGGCTGCCATCTGTGGGCACACTCTCCATAGGCATCTGGAAAGAAGGATCATTGTTTAGTCTTGCCTGCCCTCTGAACTGCATGGGGTGAAAGAGGTGTCGGTTGCTATCGTGCGGCTGCGTTCACACTGTCTGTTCAAACGCTCAGCAACTGGAAACTGCCTGAGTAACAGCAAAAGGCATCGTAATCTACACTTCAGTTTGCCCCAAGTACTTGCAAACATGCCACTGGACTCAATCTTGTTGAGGAGAGGCTGAAGGGAAGGTGGTTTCTCATTAATACAAGTGACCAGGACTTGGTCAGTCTACTTAGATTCATCTGGAACAGTCTGATGTGACTGTGTCTCTGCCTGGGTTCTCTTCTCCTGTGTATTGTTCACGCAAGGGAACGTCAGCAGAGCAGTTTCTCTCTACGAGACAGGCACACAGAACCATGCTTTACGTGAAGGTATCTTCCTTTCTGCTTAGCAAGAGAGTATTTGTGCTCTGAAACGTCAGGTTAGGTGTTTAGGCTTGGCTTTTCCTTTCCACACACGGATCTGTGTGTTATTTACCGTTAACTTCTGCTGTGGCAGCACACAGAACCCAACTTCCAATCAGAACTTTGCCCTGCTCCTCCTCTTTTTGCCTCCACCTCCTCTCTACAAGACCAGCGTTAAGAATTGAGGCGTACCTGCCACAGAGAGCTAAGCACGGCTCCAAGGAAGGCACTGCTCACCTCTAGAAGAACCGATGGCTGTTGCTGGGCTGCTGTTTGCTCTTGCATCTGGTTAGGAGAAGGACACTGAACAGCTAACTGGAGACATCATCCTGCTCCATGCATTTAAATAACACTATGATTTCTCAAAAAATATTGGAATTAATGAAAATTAATTAAAAATCAGCTAGTTAACCATGCCAATTTCTCCTTTTATAAAGTCTTAAGCCTTTAATGTTGTGATTCTCAAGCTGTGTTAATGATGCTGGGACTTGAGCTTTGTTTGAACTTTTCCATAGATCACTACAAACAATTCTTGCTGCTTGCAGGTGATAAATCGTCATGATGTGTGGTGACTTTTATATTTGGTTCCAACAGCAAAGAAATTGCATTTGAAGGAGTTTTTAGAGGAGTTTTGCCTTGGATAAAAGTTGCTGCAGGCTTTCACCTACCAGCTGACTAAGTGTTATATAACCTATGAAGCTACTCTCTGGTAACTAGCCATATGGTGGCCTCACAGCACAGAGAGGGAAGATCTTCCCCCTCAGTGCTGACTGCTGTTCTTGTGGAGGCATCCTGGAGGGTACATTTAACATCTTCTCTTGCACAAGCGTCTTCATGCGGTCAGAACCTCAGGTGTCTCAACATACAGCGTTTCCACTGGCTACCTTGAGAGGTGAACCCCCTGCGGCTGTCTCAGAGCACTCAGGCTGACCACGGAGCGCTAAGGACTCCGCGTGCCATACAGAGCTGGCTCAGCTTCCAAAGCTGAGAGGTTCTAAATTTGCAAGGTGATCCTCACTGTAGGGACCATCATATTTACCATAAATGATGAAAATTAAGGTAACAACATCTTTCTCAACATTGCTTCACATAATTCCCCTCCTCATCCTCTCAGCAGGTGCCTGATCCGCTACTGAAAACTCTGACTGAAAAGCATTTAGGGTTGGTGCTGTGTAACGTTGTTGTGCAGTCAACAATGGGTGAGGAGAATCATGTTGACCCCAAATCAGAAGTGAATGTGGAAGAGAATGAACAGGCTACCAAAAAGCAGTTGTGGACCGTGTGCTCCTGAAATGGCCCAAGTCATCATGCCAGCAACTTGACCAGCTTGAGTTTCGCGTGACTCTCCTAAGTGCTGTGTCTTTTGGGCATCTGACTGGTGTGAGATTCTTTAGTCACTCGTCATCCCTAACCAACCTGTGGGTTTATTCCCCATCTGGCCTTAACTCTAGGGTTTCACCTTCCAGCAGGGCCGCCCGCACGCTTTGTCTGCTGGCCGGGGATCTCGCTGTACGGCTTCCAGCGGACTACGACAGTAAATGGCTCCTAGGGCTCTCAGCTCTCTTGCTGGAGAATCGAGAAACGATGCTGAAGGCGTTAAACACTCTTTAAAGCTTTCAGAGCAGCGGTCCCCAGGAACAACCTCCCAACGTCCTCTTTAACTTTCCTCAAAGAGTCAGAACCCAAATAAAAACACAAACTTTCCTTTATTATTTTCCTTACTGCAACAAACACTGAAAAGCTCTGCTGCAGCCCTATTCTTTGATTTCTTTCTGAGTTTCAGATTTGGTCATGTCAAAGTTTATCACAAAGGAGTTGTTGTTGTCGTTGTTGAGGTGTTGGGTATTTTTTTTTTTTCTGTTTATCTACATTTTTAACCAAAATTACATTAGAACACACGAAACACAGTCTTCTCTTTAAGGCACAACACATCATTATGCACATTCTGTTTGCCAAACTTATAAAAGAGACAATATTATATAACCCTCTCCCTCCCCTGCTTCCCCTCCAACCCCTCTCCCTTCCTTTCCCCCCTCCCTCCCTTTCCTCTCGTTCCCCCCCCCAAAAAAAAAATAATAAAGAAAGAAAAATTGCATCCACTTCCAAAATCAGCTGCTAATAAAGTCACAGTAAATTATTTTCATCAATAATTTACACAAATTACAGGTCTAGACAGGATTGTCATCGTACAGTCTGAGTGCATTCCAATTCAGATTTTCTGGGTTAGGTAGGCTAGAGTCTGGTTCAAACCTCAGTGCTGAGAGTATATCCCATGTTGAGGAATGTTGTTGAACACCACCTTGTCGGCTGGAAAACGCGTTGTGTCGGTGCTTTTTTTTAATGCCAGTTCGAGTCCTTTGTTCACTCCTGTCGGGGCTCCCGTGATGTGTACCAGCAACCTCCAGAGTTTTAACTCGGTTAAAGAACGTTGCGTATATAAGACCATAGAGCTTCCTTACGTAGCGCTAATGTTTTGAACTCCATTCAGCAATCTGAATTCTTCTAGCTGGAATTTTTAATTCCAAATATTTCTTTCCTTCTTAAGACAATTCATATGTGTAAAGCCAGAGGCATCGAATCACACATAAAAATTCAGTGTACTTGAAATAGATTATATATATATATTTATATATATAAAAAAAA
>VZRI01009123.1:50457-95769 GCA_013397515.1 Upupa epops | reverse complement strand
ATATATAAAAAAAAAAAACCCAGGGACAGCCCAACTTTAGAACACAGTTACAAATACTCTAGTTCCAGTGCTTGATGGAGAGCCAAGAGGTCCGAATGACTGGATATCCTCCAGAAAGGCATGTTGTGCTGTGTTTGTTAGAGGGAGGAAAAGGTCAGGGAAGATGAACACCGTGACACGGGGCTATAGGATACACGATACGTAAAACTAGTCGCGTTACTGTCACGTATTTTACGCCGCTGTGCTTCTGGATTGATTTTTGCTAGTAACTACCGACAAAAATCAGACCAAAATAGATCTGAGCTTTCTAGTTTAACTGAAGTTAAAAGAATTAAGATAGTCTTTCTTCATAGTTTCTTTGGGGAAAGCCTGTTGTTTATAGCGAGGGCTCTTTGTCAGCATGCAAACCCGTAGGGAGGAGCAGTAATGGGAAATCCCTTTCTGCTCTGGTTCTTAGTCTTTGCAAAATGCTGATTGATTGCACAAAGGGCCTCAAAAGCCTCGTTAGAAGAGCCTCCACACGCAGCGCTTTGAAAGACTTGAATTGTCTTGTTCTCCGTCTAGGAGAATAAAAGAAATCTCTTTTGCTAAGAAAATAACGTCTGATATTAAAAAAGGCAACTGCGCTGCAGAGAGCATCAGTACCAGCGAGAGATGCAGACACACGCACTCTTCTCCCTCAGCAATTCCTCAGCACGGACCCCTCCCCGACCCCAAGTTTCACGTGGTGTTCAGATCTATTTGCGACAGGCACTACTCATCCATCTCTCCGAGCTGCGATTCTATCCATGCAATAGAGCCGCGGTTAAGAAAGCATGCCAAACTGCCGAGAACACCATCCGACCATCTTCCTGCAGCACAAACTCTACGAGACCCATCACCAGTGCTGCCCCTACAGCAAGGAACCATTTGGAAGGAGCATTTTGGCTACTTTGTTCTTTCCATTCCACCAAATTATCGATAGGATTCTGCCTCTGAACGCCGAAGCTCGGTGGAACTTGGTGAAAAGTAGAATTTGGTGAAATTTCGCCTGGAATCATGAGGAAACGGGATGTTTCTAAGGAAAAAGCTGTTGGATCTGGGGCACAAGCTCTACGCTGTGGATATTCTTCTTTTACAGGTTTGTTGTTCTGGAAGCAAATGATCAATGTGGCTGATTTGCTCCAATAAACAACAGCTCCTGGCTGATGTTAGCAAAAAATGGGGGAGTTTTAGATCTTTTTCTGCGTTTCCTGCAGCACTTCTACTGAAACCTCCCTGATTTCAGAACTCCTCCCCAGGGAGGGTCCCGGAGCCCTGGAACAGGCTGCCCAGGGGGGTTGTGGAGTCTCCTTCTCTGGAGACGTTCCAGACCCGCCTGGCTGTGTTCCTTGGTCTGGGTGATCCTGCTGTGGCAGGGGGAATGGACTGGATGATCTTTGGAGGTCCCTTCCCATCCCTAAGGATTCTGGATTTCACCATTTAAAGGAAACTGCCACGCTGTAAGCTCTTCTGTCTCTTCTGCTTCTCTCTCGCTGGCTTGAAGCTAGCCAGACATTCCTGCTGCAAGAGCTTCTCATTCACTTTTAAAACAATTGTGCATTTTTTGATTAAAAATTCAGCTTTTTTCATTTGTTTTTAAAATAATTTTGTAATTTTTCATCTATTCTAAAAATTTACTTTTTAAATTTAAATTTTTAAAATTTACATTTTAAGTTTCAAAAAAATCATATTTTTCATTTTTAAATTGTTAAAGATAACTTGAAGGACTTCTGCTTTTGCTCATTTATGTTTAAATGTTTTTTGGTTCATTTAGTTGTAAAATAATTTTGCTTTTAAAAAATTATTTTCAAAAGAATTTTGCATTTTACAAATCCATCTTAAAAACAATTGTGCACATTTTCATTTATTTTAAAAATAATTTTGCATTTGTAGTTTTAAAAGTGTTGCATTGTAAATTTATTTTTAAAATTTTATTTCTTTTAAAACAAACGCATTTTTATTTCTTTTAAAAACGATTTTGCTTTCTTTCATTTAATTTTACAATAACCTCGCTTGTCCAAATCTGTGTTTAAAATAATTTTGCATTCCATAAACCCGTCTTGAAATCATTTTGCATTTTTCTATTTATTTGCAAATGAGAATTTGCAACACTATTTTAATTTACAAATAAGTTTGCTTTCTGTTTTGTTCATTTGTAAAATAATTCCACTTTACAGAATTTAGATGAAAACCA
Source organism: Upupa epops (assembly GCA_013397515.1). Taxonomy (NCBI): domain Eukaryota; kingdom Metazoa; phylum Chordata; class Aves; order Bucerotiformes; family Upupidae; genus Upupa; species Upupa epops. The sequence goes on along the minus strand of VZRI01009123.1, from coordinate 93,554 downwards.
ATTCTGCTTGTTTAAAATCAATTGTGAAATTAGATTTTGCACTTCTTCATCTTTTAAAATAGTTCTGCACTTCTAATTTATTTGTTCAATAATGTTGCAACGTTTCATTTATTCTTTTATTCTTAAAGGAGTGTTGCCATTTTTCATTGCCTTTAAATGCTGGGTTTGGTTCATTGATTTTTAAAATAATTTTGCTTTGAAAAATTGGTTTTCAAAATAATTTTGCACTTTGAAAATCTGTCGTTAAAATAATTCGGGACATTCTCATTTCTTTCCAAAGTAGCTTTGCATTTCAAATTTATTTTTAAAATACAGTTGCAATGTTTCATTTGTTTTAAAAACAACATTGCCATTTTCTATTGATTTAAAAAATCTTTCTGCTTTTTGTTTCATTCATTTTTACACCATTTTACTTTAAAATTTTTCATTGATATAAAAAACAATTCTGCTTTTTGATTCATTTTTTACACAATTTTGTTTTAAAATTTTCAATTTATTTAAAAATTATTCTTTTTGTTTCATTTATTTTTAACACAATTTCACTTAAATTTTTTTTCATTGATTTAAAAAATAACTCTTTTTGTTTAATTTATTTTTATACAATTTTGCTTTAAAATTTTCTATTGATTTAAAGATAATTCTGCTTTTTGTTTCATTTATTTTTAACATCTTTTCACTTTCAAGTTTTCCATTGCTATAAAAAATTCTGCTTTTTGGTTCATTTTTGATTCATAAATCAAAATAAATCATTTATTTTTGATTCATAAATTTTCAGTTCATTTAAAAAATGATTCTGCTTTTGGTTCCATTTATTTTTAACACAATTTCACTTCACATTTTTTAATTGATTTTAAAAAACTATTCTGTTCTTTTTCACTTATTTTGATCACAATTTCACTTTAAAAATTCATTTAAAAATAATTCTGCATTTTCCAAATCTGTTGGTTTTTTTTTTTTCCCCCAATAATTTTGGGCTTTTCCCTTTCTTTTTTAAAACAACTTAGCCATTTTCAGTTTGTTTTTCCTAAGTTCCACGCCGCAGCAAAGCAAATGCTAGAATCCAAATGGTTCGGTTTGACTCTACACGGCGCTCTCGTCATGCTCTCGCTGCCTCGAATCTGCTGCCTGCAATGAGTTGGCACTGTGCCACGCTGACAGAAATGCAAACAGAAGGGCTTGCATTAGTAGCTAGGGATCACACCAACAGTTCAGGAGACAGGTTACCTTTTTTGCTGCCTGTTCTTCTTCTACACCATCCCCAATTACAACATACACTACTTTTCTGCCAAACCTTTGCATTATTCGTTCAAAGCAACTTTCTTTGCCTGGAAGATAAACGAGATAAGAGTTGAGAGTGAAGTTACCTGATTAGCTGCATGTTCCTCATCTCGGCCATCTCCAATCACAACATAAGTTATGTTAGTGCCAAATCTGGACACTATACGCTCAAAACAGCTCTCCTTGCCTGAAAAACAATGCACTGCTTATTCAAGCTATCTAGTGAGTTACGCTGCAGCCCTACAAAGGATTATAGCGGTGGGAAGGCATCGCTACTACTGCTGCTTAAAGGTTTCCAGCCTTGGGATTCAGAGCAAAAATTGGGAAGCAGCAATTAGTTTGCTTAGTTGTTCTAGATAAAACTGAATCTCTTCTTACTAGACACCAGAAAGCCACTAAGAATTAGGAGCACTGCAGAAATGAATAGGCCATTGAATGAAGAACTGGAATGGAATTTGGAATTGGAATGGAATTGGAATTAGAATGGAATAGGAATGGAATTTGGAATTGGAATAGATTTTGAACTGGAATTTAAATCGGAATTGGAATGGGAATGGAATTTGGAATTGGAATGGAATTTGAACTGCAATTTAAATTGGAATTGAATTGGAATGGGAATGGAATTTGGAATTGGAATGGAATTTGAACTGCAATTTAAATTGGAACTGAATTGGAATAGGAACGGAATTGGAAGAGAATTGGAAAGGAATTGGAATTGGAATATTTCCCTGTTATTGTAGCAATATTTTTTCAAGGAAAGCAGAAATTTTAATTCTAACACCTCTGCAAAAATGAGCAGTTCTAGCAATGGAAGAACTGCTCGGAGAACAAAGTCCAAGCAAGATAAAATCAGGCAACTGCGAGGACTTCATGAAGCAGTTGGCTCTATTGGAGAACTGTGGAAACAAGCAGGTTAAGTCAGAAACAGAGGGAGCAAGTAATCTACTGATCTTCTCCTTGAGCTGCAGGCTCAGCATTTCCAGCTTGTGCTATCAATCCCAGAACTGTCCTAATGTGTTGAATTAACTGTTTCCATCACCTCTCCCCGTATCTACTTGTCCCTTTCCATTTAGGAATTCTGACATATAGCCTATACAACACCCTCCTGCAATGAAATCCTCCCCCCACTCCCATCCGTGTGGACAACGATGCTTTTTTTCCTCCCCCTCTACCTTGTCTGTTGCTACCTCTACCCCTACCCCCAGGTTCTTAGTCTCTACTCACAAGTTTAGGTTTTATACAGCTCTCCTCTTTCTTTTTTACAGCTGGCCCACAAAACAAGGCTTATGATTAGGAAAAGCAGTGGGTATATGACCTGGTGAGTGAGGAGGACCAGGTCTCAGTGTGTGCAGGCAACAGCTGCAGTTACAGTCCTGTGCTCAGCAGAGAGCCTTGAGGTGAGCAGAAGGAGATCTTGTACCCAACAGAGTCTGCTGTGCTCCTGGCAGCAGCACACTGTTCCCAGAAGGACTCTCCGGTGCAGGTTTACTTCCACAGAGCCTGTGCTTCACTTCACCACCCCCTTCTGGTGCAGTCAGCTCTAGTTCTTACCACTCCTTCCTCTGGTCCAAGTGCAGTCTCAGTGACTGAAGCTGCACAGCCCGTGTGGCAGATGATGTTCACTCCAGAGACTGCTCAGAACCAAAGCAGTTGGGATACTCTGTGCCCTGACTTAGGTTTATTTGAGTATTTGAGGTGTTTCTAGAGGCCAGCTACTGCTAATTAAAGGATGACTGAGGCCACAGTTTTTTCCCTGACACCAGTAGAGGTTCTTTTGCCCTTGTGAGAATCATCTAGGGAATCTATTGTAATGCTTCAGTCAGCAAAGTGTCACACTGCTTCTTGCATTAACAGACAATAAGCATTCCTGAATTAATAACTGGCATCTGCTATGATTATCGATCACTGCAGGCTGTGTTTCCTAGGAACTGTAACTTGTCTTCACTGGCAAGAAAATTTTGGATGCCATTTCCAAAGTGTAATGCGCGAGAGGGACACAGTTACCAACAGCCTCGTGGCATCCATCAGCACAGTTTCTGTCAGTACCAGTTGTCATTGCCATCGCGCACACACTGTGCTTCTAGAAAAAGCTGGGGAAGCAGTGGCCTTGCTTACAGAAAGGTGAAGGTCAGAACAGAAGCTGTGTAGCAGAAGTTCTGTTTAGAATTGATTGCACAAACCCCTTCCCTTCGTTCTTGTTATACTCTATGATTTTAATACATTCTGCATCACACTCAGGAGCTTCTGATGCATAGAGACCTCTACTTCACCAGGCACTAGTGATGCCACTACTTGATATTTGGAGTTTACTGACATAAATGCTTCCAAACACATCACAGTCTCAGAGTTATTCAAGCTGCAACAGAACTCTGAGCTCATCTGACCTAACATCACTACATCGGCTGGACCACGGCACCAAGGACCACGTCCAGTCTGTCTTTAAACCTCTCTAGTGATGGGGACTCCACCACTGCCCTGGGCAGTCCATTCCAGGCTCTGAGCAGCCTTTCCGTGAGGAAGGGCTTCCTAACATCCAACCTAAACCTCCCTGGCACAGCTTCAGGCTCTGCTCTCTTGTCCTGTTGCTAGTTGCCTGCAAGAAGAGCCCTGACTACACCTTCCCTTAGGTATAGAGGCTCCCCAAGTCTTCCCTTCTCCAGGCTAAACAACCCCAGCTCGCACAACCTCTCCTCATCAGCCTTTCCCTCCAGTCCCTTCCCCAGCCTCGTTGCTCCTCTGGATGTACTCCAGCCCCTTAATTTCTTTCTTGGAGTGAGGGGCCCAGAAGAGCCCCCAGTACTCAAGGTGAGGTCTCACCAGTGCCCAGTACAGAGAGAGAATGACATCCACTAGTCCTGCTGGCCACACACTGCTGATCCAAGCCAGGATGCCACTGGCTTTTCGCGCCAACTGGGCACCCTGCTGGGTCGTATTTAGCTGGTTGTCACCCATCCTTCCAGGTCCCTCTCTGCCAGGCTGCTCTCCAGCCACTCATCCTCCAATCTGTAGCTCTGCTGGGGGTTATTGTGGCCAAACTGTAGGACTGAATCTGCGATGTCTAAACCCTTTAACTAACACTGTGTCACTGGCCTGGAATCCATCCGTTAACAGCAAAGAAGAACACAGCGTGGTCAGAATGGATGGCAGAATCGTTTTCTTACCTATTTTGGTTGCACTGTAAATGTTTTCAATGGGAAAAGCTCCTCCTAAGCTGTAGAGCAGAACTTTTGCAAGTGCTGGGATAAGCTGGGTTGTTGTTACCAATACGTTTACACAGTTACTCCTAAAATGAGAGAAAGAGTTTAAGTTTTAAATGAATTTAACACCATTACCCAAATGCTGCTGAGGGAGCATGCTCAGGATTCCTTCAAATACAGACTAAGGTCATCAACTACTTCCAGAAATGGGCATTCTGATGCTTTGAAAGCATCATTTTCATGCTGGCAATTATCTAGCAGTAGCTACCAGCTACCTAAAACACTCAGGAGAAAGTGAAAACATTATTTACCCCTCAAGACAGGAGTAACAGGTAAACAATCAACACATATTTGACATCACTTGCTTCTTTCAAGAGCAAGAATCTTTCTGAGAAGAGGGAAAGACAAAGCTTAAAGAAGTTTTCAAGAGCAAGAATCTTAATGACCTGTGAGAAGAGACCAGCACCCAGCTCTCCACAGAAGATAATAAATTTAAGGCTGGTTCAGCATTCTGCACTACATTTTCACTCTGCACAGGGTCATTTACCACATTTTAGAAGACAATCCATACTCTCTTCAGTAAATGCTGGAATCACTGAAAGCAAAATCCCTTTCCATGGAACTTTCTCTGTATCCTACTATAAAGTCATTACTAAGCCTCTTCTTTTCCTTAAAAGCATTACAAGCCCCAAACCAGAAGCATTTTTAGAGTAGACTTAAATACATACCTTGTGCTGATAATTGATAATGATTTAAGTGCGTTTGTTAGCCAGGAGTCTGTCAGAGCTTCAATCTCCGCTCTTAATTGCAACCATGCATCTCTTTTAGCGGGACCCAGGAGTCCTTTTATGTAAAAAGGCAAGAAAAGGGAAAAAAACCCAAAACAACAGATTAAATTCTGTTTGAGCTGGAATGCAAACACTTTCTGATCATTGTTATGATTTAAATTAGTTAAAACTTGATAAATCCATCGTTTTCAAGGCTCAGTAAATCACTCCCAAGGAAAGACTTTAGAATAAGCTTGATTTTGCAGTATCTGCTTGTGTTTAAAGCTGCCCTGGTCACGACTCTGGATACAGGTGAATCTCATGTCCTGATCCTGTTATTTATTTATAGAATATAAGCATTTGCAGCCCTGAAACAGCTCTATGTCTTAATGTTTTCATATTTCAGTCCTTAAAGCACCTTAAAATCTCCTTTTGGTTATCAATGGCCAGATTCAGTAGTGTAGAGACATGAGTTCTTTCAAAGCAAGCTATTTTTAAATTTAGATTGGGCCCTGGAAGATCAGGGAAGCAGCTTTCCTGACCCTTAGTATCTCCCTTCTCTTCCATACCCTGTGTTCCCAAGAAGTGGTGATGACTACAGTTGAAAACCTGAAATGAAGCAACCTAAAAATACCTGGCTTCATCCCACCTTCAGGTGCTTTCTAACAGCCATTGGGAAAGAAACAGATCCATGTGTGATAAAGTGATTAAAAAAGCAAGAGGATGACTGAGGCAACTTGCTTACTGAGGATCTCTTTCAGATCCTTTTGTGGCAGAGAATGAAAACCTTAATTACAAAGCATCATGCATCTGCACTCTGCAGCGACTGCTCCTCTTGGAGTGTTTCTCTGCTCTTGGACTTTAGTAAGAGCTTAAGGTTCTGTGAAATGCAGCAGCTCTGGAATCTTAGGTACATTAGGAGATACAAAAAACCCCAGTACATGTTTGCAGAGCACTGTTTCAAGTATTATTAGTACATAAAAACTCTATCCACAACATCAATGAGAAGGGCAAGTGAAAGCCAATAATCTGCTATCACCCTTTACTCCTATTGCTTCTTCCTGTGGCAAATAAAACCTGAAGACAGAAAACACATATTGCAGTTTGACAGCGTTCAGAAAATGATGAAGGTAATGACTAATTCACTGCCTGTATGAGTTGTATTCTTTCCTATGTCTGAGGCACTGCAGGAAGTGCCAGACGAGCAATAAATGATCTGGGTTTGCTGAAGGTGAGCTTTACTTTGAGTTTTGTGCTCCTTTGAGATGAATTTCAGATGAGTTTTGTAGACTCATAGAATACCAGGTTGGGGAGGACCTCAAGGATCATCTAGTCCAACCTATCAAGCTAAAAATGCAGATTAAATTAGATGTCTCAGCAGGCTGTCTTAAAACTGACCCCTGTAGGGCAACTGACCCCTTCCCTTGGGCGATTAATGCAGTGTTACAGAATGGGAAGGTGTTCAGTTGGACTCCTTGACTGGGTTGGCCTCGCCTCATCCTTAGCTGTGACTGCAGCAGTACTGCCTGTTCTTACAGTCTTTCCTTGAGAGAGTCAGCTGACACTCTCCTCCTCAGAAGAGGGCTGGCAGGTCAAGTCACACAGGACTGTCCAGAACAGATTCTTATCAGTTCTGCTGTTTGATTGCCTACAAGGACATAAGTGAGCCCATGAATGCAACCAGCAACAGGAAAGCTCTTGACCTAAATGAGACTTGGATTTCTTGCTAACACAATTCATAGAGTCATTAGGGATCGGGAGGGACCTTGAAAGATCATCTACTCCAATCCCCCTGCCACAGCAGGATCACCTAGACCACTCTAGAGCACAGTAAGCTCTAGAGTCAACTAAAGGAGCCAGAGGCATGGCAGTGCTGGAGTTTTCTTGCATCTACTGGTGAAAACAGACCAGCAGAGAGCTTACCAGAAAATATATCGTTACCAACCAGATCATGAAAATATATCACAGTCTCACAGTACTGATGAGGCTGGAAAAGACCTTAAAGATCATCCAGTGCAACCTAAAACCAACCAAGAACCCTAACATCTGCCATCTAGCTCATGCCACTCAGCACTTCATCCAGCCTAACCCTGAACACCTCCAGAATGGATGTAAAAGCCAGCCACAACCAATTCTTGCTGAGGAAGCTATACAAACGTTCCTAGAGTAACAGCATATCTGAGGTACAGTAAGGGGCTCCATCAGTGAGGTAAATAGAGCAGAACACGCTCAGAAGTAGAAAAATAGGCTCTGTGGAAGATACATGGAAGCCTGGATGGTTTCCTCATCTCTGGTTCTCCTGCACAAAGGCACCGTATTGTCTCTGCCATTAAGGTCAGAAGCTTCCAGTAGCCCGAGGTCCAGTGACACCACTTTCCATTCCCTTGTGGCTTCCAAGGCTCATTCCCCCAGTGGGAGTTTATGGCCATACAGTTCAACCTGATCAGCATTCTATATTGACTTTTGACAATGAACTCACCTCCTATGTTGTTCTTGTAAGTATTATACAACTCTTTTACTCTTCTGTAACGGAAAGCCAGCTTCCTCATCCAGTCAACCCCTCCTCTTACACCTGTTGGCAGACAAAGGTTTGCACTACTTGCAGCTGCATGGAAGCCATCAGTTGCAAAACTGTAGGTACTGCAAACACCCAAAATACAGTAAAAATAAATACAACGTATTCCTGTAAATGCTCAACGTATTTAATCTTTGAATTAAAAAAGAATTGAAACAAAAGGCTGTCTCTTACCTTAGGTCTTGTCCATTATCATCAGAAGAAACATCATCTATATGAACTTGATCACACTCCTGTTGGGAAAGACCAAACGGTAACTGGTAAGAGAGTATTCTCACCGTGCGGTTGGTACAGAGGTTGAAGAGATGATCGGTGCAGGCTGCTAACTGCACCAGGAGATGGCAGCATGTGTGCACCTAAAACTCACACACTCCTAAACTCACTAAGTTCTTAAAAAGAACCCCAAACCTAACCATGTGTGAAATACGTATCGTCTCGTTTCTGTAGCCATCGTTTCGTTGCATCATACAAGCAGCCATCACCTAAGATCTGGTCTCAAGACTAAAAGAATGAGTGGCCAAACTCTGCTCATCTGGCTTAATCCATGAAGACAGGCAGGAAAGGGCTGCGTTCAGGAGAAGAAATGAAGCGTTCTCCCTGCTGGCTCTGTCTGAGGAGATTATCTTGGGCTGTTTTAAAGAAGCTGCTTTTGGATGTTAACAGCAGGCAAAAAGAGAAAGAAGTGGGGAAGTGGAAGCATAAACTAAAAACACATCATTCTTTTACCCTTTATTATTTGCACTCCAGGTTTCAAACCAAATAACAACTCTATTCCACCTAGCGTGGGGCAGAAACTCTAGAATCATTAAAAAAGCCTCACTGGGACAAATTTTAAGTCTCTATTTTGCAATATACAGCTTCTTAATCACTTTCTCAGGCTTTCCTGGAGCTGCCCAAAGCATCAGATAACTTTAGAAGTTTACGAATCAGTCGTGTGGATTTGAAGGGGTTTGAATCGCACGGAGGGCACAATGAACCCCTGATGGCTCAGGAGGAGTCTCTGTGGTTGTCTGGGTTTTGTTAAGCCTTTCAGCTACATTGTTCCAGCCTTGAAACTTCCAGATAGCTGTTCTGCTGCTAATTTCATTATTAGATTAAATGCACGTGGGTGGCAAGGGCTCAGCTGTTTACTTTTAGGTTCTCATCTCATAGTTTGTTCATTAACTCCAGGAACAGGAGATGAGGGCAACATGCATTTTTCTCATTACTTGCCCCTTGTCCCTGCAAGAAGGTTGTGAAGATTAGAAGAGGATCAAGCCCAGCAGTCCTGTCTTTCATCCTATTCCTACCCTCCTCTGCCTCTCTTGGATCTATGGTTCATCTCCTCCATGTACTGGCACTACAAGTTTGTTGGCCAAAACCAAACTCAGGTGCCCACCACTCCTTCATTGAATTTATCTGCTGCAACTACAATGTCTACAAATTCACCCAGATGGTCTGAGAGAGACTTGATTGAGAAAAAGGAGGTGATTTGAGCAGATCTGAGACAGTTCTTTACTCTTCCCAAAAGAAACAGGGAACTAGAGGAACAACACTGCATCTGAGTTTGCTTCTTAAAGGTACTGAACACTGGGGGAGGAAGGAAAGATTAATAGATTCATAGAATGGTTCAGGTTGGCAGGGACCTTAAAGATCATCTAGTTCCAACCCCCCTGTCATAAGCAGGGACACCACCACCATCACCACCACCACCATCCCCCCCTCGCCCCACTAGACCAGGGTGCTCACGTCTCCATCCAATCTGGCCTTGAACTCCCCCAGGGAGGGGACAGTCACAACCTCCCTGGGCAACCTGTTCCAGTGTCTCAGCACCCTCAACTGTGAAGAACGTCCTCCTGACTCCCAGTCTAAACCTCCCCTCTTCCAGCTCTGAGCTCTGTGTCATTTTAAATGTTAATGTCAAATACTTTTAAGCTCAGCTACAGTACTGGCTACACTCAAGTCACAGTGGCTCAGTGCAAGCTAGAAACACAGATAAAATTTACTCCCTGATAGTGAGAGCACAGGAAAGGAATCTCTGCACAATAACTGACGCTTGAAGAAGCACTAATTGAAACGGTATCTGAGCGCAGTCAATTATTTGCAGCACTTTTTAGAGCCTGAAAATTTGTTAGAGCACAGAATCAACAAATCATCCATAAAAATTATCCTCCTGGAATGGGCAGTAATTTCATTATCCAGTAAAAACACTGCCTCACCGCAGTGAAAACAAAAATGCAGTTACTGAGGGGATACTCAGCACTATGATTTCTCAGGCTACACAAAACACCCCTTCTAATTTACAGCCTCAGTCTATTCAAACCAGCTTGATCTGCCTCCCAAATCCTGAGACTTAACTTCATCCTAATTTCAGTTCTCATTTACATTTCTAATTAAGGAAAAAAAGGAAGGCAAAATCTTGCTTAAAATACAGTATGAGAAACATAAATGGTGAATTAATGAAATCACAGAATCCATAGGGATCGGAAGGGACCTCGAAAGATCATCCAGTCCAATCCCCCTGCCACAGCAGGATCACCCAGACCAAGTTACATAGGAACACAGCCAGGCGGGTCTGGAACATCTCCAGAGAAGGAGACTCCACAGCCCCCATTACTTCACTATGAAGAACTTCCTGCTGATATTTGTATGGAACCTCCTCTGTTCCAGCTTGCACCCATTGCCTCTTGTCCTATCACCAAATGACCTGGAGAAGAGCCTGGCTCCATCCTCCTGACACCCANNGAGAAGAACTTCTTTCAATCTGCTAACCACCCCCCTTCGCATCCCCCCCAGGATGCTGTTGGCCCTCTTGGCCACCAGAGTATATTGCTGGCTCAGAGTCATCCTGCTGCCCACTGGGACCCCCAGGTCCCTTTCTCATCCCCTGCTCTCCAACAGGTCAGTCTCCAACCTATCCTGGTCCCTGGGGTTGTTCTTGCCCAGATGCCAGACTCTCCCCTGACCCTTGTTGTCCCTCACTCCATCTCTCTCTGCCCAGCTCTCCAGCCTGTCCAGGTCTCGCTGAATGGCAGCACAGTCTGCTGGGGGGTCGGTGACATCAGCTCTGTGTCATCAGCAAACCAAAATACTGAAATAAACACTCTTTTCCCTTTATCACCCTGAGAGTGCAGAGGGATCACAGAGTTGGAGGAGTTCTATCCAAATTCCTACTTGTAATCCCTAGAAATCAGGGGTTTCCTGTGTGCCATGGTATGCCCTACCGACCTTTCTAAGGGCTGTCTTAATACCGACACAGGGAGAAGAACTTCATTTAATTCCTTACCTGGAATGCTTTAGTCTGGATATCATTACAGAACCGAGTCCCATCCCTAAGCACTGCTCAAGCACTTGGAACTTTTTAGAGCACCAGACTCCTATTTTCATGGCAAAACATCAACTGCCCTCCCAAGCGATTCTCCTCAAACTAGCTAAAATTTATACACTGCGAACGAAATAGCTGGAGAACAGCCTAGCCTGGAAGAGAAGTGCAGATTGGCTGATTAGAAGGAACACGGGTTACTGGGTCAGCAGGGAACATCTCAGCAGATCGGAATTTCGGCATCAGCAGGCAGTGCAGTGAGACAGATTTGCATAGAGGAAGGAAAGCTTTGTTTTCCTATGTGATAACTGCCAATTACGGGGTTGTTATTACTAGAGCCTGGTATGTGGTGGCTGTGGTCTAGGAAATCAGGGGAAAATAGAGGACACAGTGACTGGAGTTGGTATTCCAGGAATACAGGTCCACTAGGACACGACAGGTGCCGTCTCTAGAGCCACAAGGTTTATTGTGGGATGAAAAAGAAAGAGAGGAGATATGGGATCTGATGGCTCAGCACTGAAAACGTGAGAGGATGAAAGGAATACAGGCTGGTCTCACTTCCTCCAGGAAGATCTGAAGGTCTTGATGGTCACAATGATCAACACTCCCCTCATCTCTTGTGAAGGAGGATGGTCAATGGAAGACAAATAGAGAAGAAAAGGCTCCAAGCCAGAACTGGGGAATTCTCAGAATTCATTACACAGCGATCACACGGGCAATATTAACAGTAATATTCATTAATCAATTAGGTTTTGAGATTCTCCAAGGGAGTCCCCAAATAGTGCCTTCTTATTTATTTCAAACTGAAAACCATGTGGATACAGTTCAAGCTCTGGAATGAGCTGGAGTATAATTTTTTGATCATGATATTAAAATCACCCTAAGAAGAAGGTAAAAAATGTGATGACCGCCTATGAGAGCAGACCCTGAGATGTACTGAGAAAATAAATAGTGAGAAAAAGAAATGAAGCTTCAATGCCCTGGGGAGGTCTCCCCTGGAATATTGTATCCAGCTCTGGAATCCCCAACACAAGAAGGATTGGGACCTGTTGGAGTGGGTCCAGATGAGGCCATGGAAATGATCAGAGGCTTGGAGCACCTCTGCTATGAGGACAGGCTGAGAGAGTAGGGGTTATTCAGCCTGAAGAGGAGAAAGGCTCTGAGGTGACGTTATATTGACCTTCCAATCCTGGAAAGGGGCCTGTCAGAAGGCTGGAGAAGAGCTGCTCAATAGGGCACAGAATGATGGTCATGGTTTGAAGCTGGAAAAGGGTAGACTTAGGCTGGACATAAGGAAAAAGTTCTTTAATCTGAGGGTGCTGGATCCCTGGAACAGGTTGCCTAGAGAGGTGGTGGAGGCCCCATCCCTGGTCAGGCTGGATGGAGCTCTGGGCAAAGTGGTCCAGTGAATGATTCTGCTTGTCCTAAGGGGGCTGGACTAGATGACCTCCAGAAGTTCCTTCCAACCCGATACTTCCTATGATCTGTAATAATAAAGAGCTCTAGCAAGAGAGCAAAGCTCTGCTCTGCTGAACTCTTCCACCTGAACTCAGCCCACGATTAAGTAACTCTGAGCAAATGCTACTGAACGGCTTAAAGTTCATGAGGTGCCATATGAAATCTGAACACGTAGGGGCAAAAGTTTGCTACGAAGAAATTTAAGCAATGCTTTGAAAAATTCATTTGGAATCTATCTCCAATATGGGTATCTAGAAGGAGAACATTCACCGAATGCACTTGCATCGCCAAGCGATGACTCGCTAGGACTGCAATAAAACACCAACTGGCAAAGGCACGTCTCGGGCTTTACTTTCTTAAGTTTCTGCTGCTGGAAGGAGGAAGTGCAGCTCAGGTGTAGGGTGAAATAGATTTCAGTTTCTTAACATGAGCTAAGAATAAAAGAGATCAAGGGATGACAAAGCCAACTACAGCCTAGTAGCTTCTGCTTGTTGTCGATGGTCAATGAAGGAACAAAAGATGTGCACGCCAGAGAAATCAGTGTCCCACAGAATGAAAAGTCTCATCCTCACTATTCCTATTCATCCACTTGAGACCTTTCCTTAGCATTTCAGACCACTTCCAACTGCAAATTATCTGTTTATGCATTTCCAGTGGCAACTGGGGGGTTCTCTGTAAGAAAACCAGTGATCCAGACCAGAGGAAGGTCTGCAAAGCCCACAGTTTAATTTCAGAAGTGTTTGTCTCCCCCTCTCTCGACACGTATGATTGTAAGACTCATGTTAACGGATCTGGCCTCCTGGAGTGAAATGCAAAGTCTGTGAAGCCCAGCTGATGAGGTTTGTGGAGAGAAGAGACAGTCTCTTGTGGTCAAGTGATGGTATCCACTGGGAATGAATGTAAAGAACTTCAAGAGAAAGAACAGGAGGTATCTATGTCCCTCTCCTGGAAATGATTGCAGACAGCTCAAAATCCATGGCAATTCGTGGCCATGGGACACAGTACTTTGCAGACTCCCTCCCTCACCCAGTCTATGGAAGTCTCTGTGATGTGGCCAACCTCTCCCTGAGTAGAGCATGGCAAACCCAAAGTCTAGGCAGGCAGAAAACGTCACACGCAACAACCACCACAGCACAGCAGAACCACTACGTTCAAAACCTAGGAGTAAGGGTGTTTAGGTGCCTTTGATTCTTACCTCTAAATCGTTAAAAAATAAGTGTGTGTCAGCAAGATTAAAAATCATTTCTTCCATCCGCAGTCCAAGGGTCACTGCCATGGGTGGATCCTTAAAAAGAGACAGAAACAAAAGTTAACGGCTTAAAATCCCTGAAGTTCTCTCCAAATCACTTTACAAACAGCTATGTACAAAGTGTTTTGGGAAATGTATGCTGCAAGAGATTTCCCTGCAATCCTTTCAGTACTTTAATGTCACAGTACACAAAGAGATGTTGAACCTGCGTGAGAACACTTGGGAAGCTGAGGATGTTGAAACATCAAGTGTTTTTGGAAGTCAGGGCATCGGTAACCTGGTTAAACTGAGGAAAAGCTGGTGGAGGCCATACCTCACCTGCACAAAGGAGGCTTAAAGAGGGATGCAGCTTCCCACAAAACTATACGTTAGGAAAACCAATATGAGAATACACCACATTCTTCATCCCTGAATCTCATATAAATACTCATGTGTCTCGCCCGTCAATCTGCAACAGAAAAAAGCTGAGTTCCACAGCAGTCACCACTTTTTCTGACTCAAGACACTGCCTCAGCCGCAGATGTACAAATGAAACTGCTTCTGCCCTCAGGCACTTCAATGGTAGAAGCTGAAACACAGACATATTTTGATCCTTGCTCAGGAGAAAATCAGACTTGAAGGGGAGAATGGTGTACGAGGAATTGGAATGGTCCACAGGTAGACCCAGCTCTCTGGCAGTGAAAGGAAATATTTTTGTGTTGACTCTTAAACTGATCTAGAAGTTAAAACCAAGTGTGGTGCCTGATAGCGTAACTTCACCCTCTCTGTCTCCTGCAATCATATTCACTGGATATGAAGGGCCACGTGGCTGAAGGTAGCTGCAAGTGCAGAAGTCAGTTTTCCAAAGGGGTGAGTAAGGATCAGAGTTTAAGGATCTCATTGCCAGGTTGGCAAAACCTTACGTAGGAGATTTAAAACACAAGCCATGATAATCATAGAATCATTAGGGATTTGAAGGGACCTTGAAGGATCATCCAGTCCAACCCCCTGCTACAGCAGGATCCTCTAGACCAAGTTGCACCGGAACACATCCAGGCGGGTCTGGATCGTCCCCCTAGACCAAGCCATAATGCTTTTATCCAAATCTCATGACATATAAACACGTGTCTGTCTCTTTTCTCTCATGTTTTCTCCTCTCTGCACAGTACGGTTTTGTTTCCTAGGTCCAGTGCAATAAAGGACATTAGCAATCAGCTTCTTTGCTCCAGTCCCGTTGGTATGTGCAAAACTTTACATACAGGTGGTACCTCATTATTATTTATGTGAGTTCAGTTATGCACTGGAGGGCTTCCAAGGCTGGAATCTCCGACTTTTGACTCTCAGCCTCTTTTTTCCCTGGGTAGAAGCAGACTTACGTGCGGAAATTTGCTATAACACAGCCCCGTTACAGTCCGCTTTCTTTTTTTTACAGCAACTACCAACTATGAATCACAATTTCCTGTCCTGCCTGGTCTAGTTGAAAGACGTCAACGTGACAAAGCTTTTATGATTTTATTAGTAGTAGTAGTTTTTGTAACCAACTAGGCCTGACTTTATGACTGTTCCAACGAGATTTCCTCTGTGCCTGCCTTGAACAAAGGCGTGCGTAGGATATTGCTAGGAGCTGCATGTGAAATAAAGCAAAGAGAACTGATTTCAGCTTCTCATGGAATCAGTCCGGGATCTCTTCATAACAACTTGTTTTAAGAGTGAATTTTTAAGGCATGAACAATTTTTTTCTGTAATAAATTGGCCTAATTCTCCCTTTAATAAATTTTCCTAAATGTGCACTGTTAAAATGATTTAAAATTTAATATTAAAGTTTAATATTTAATTAATTTTAAATATATAACATAAATGTATAAAACATATATAAATATATTTCATAGAATCACAGAATCCTCATGGCTGGAAAGGACCTCCTGGATCACCAAGTCCAGCCCTCATCCCAACAGCTCCCCATGGGTAAAACTATTTAAATAGATAAAACTCTATTAGCTCTAATACTATTAATACTGTTAAATTTAAACTACTACATTTAAAAGCTACTCCATAGTTTATAACTATTTAACAAGAATTAAACATCATGTTCTAATTCTGTCCGTATTAAGTTCATTTCTTCACGTACAAAACCAGACAGGGAGAGCAGATTTATCAAGGTCTCGAGATTCAACAGTATTCCCAAAACGTGGAGCAGTATCCCAGTCATTTTACTGCCTTTGAACTGGAAGTGGACAGTGTGGACTGCCTCAAGTGGCATAAGGAACCGAGTGTTGAACAGAAAGCAATCAACCTGCACAGCACACTGATTCAAACCCAGCAAACTGGGAAACTGAGGAAGACGCAGGCTCAACTTCTGCTCAAGTAGTGCTCTGTGCCCCTCTGCACAAGCGTACACGGCAGGGGAAACAAGAGAGAAAGAGTCTGGAAGTTTGTCCCCAGATAATTTGCAGAATAAAGAACTCCTCTCAGGCCCTCTGAGGACTGATTTTAGGTAGATATCATTAGCATGAAAAAGCATCAAGGGCAGCTACAGCACCTCTGACTACCAAAATACGGATTACTTTAGTTACATTAGTATGGAAGCACTGAAGTGGAGCCAGACTGTCTGTCTGTCTGTGGACATCTGTACTAGACTGGTCCATCCACTGGAATGCCTCCTGGGAGACTAGATAAAAATATCATGGGACGACCAACATTGCAATGTTTTGACCAAGAGGAAAGCGACTGGCATAAAGCCCCAAGAGCTGAGTGTTTGCTAGTGGAAGAAATCTATGTGGTATTGTCTTGGAAGGTCAAGTTACAGCATAAAATGTTTAAAATCATTTAATTTCTTCAGAAAAAGAAGTAATTACAAACTCACCACATTTTCTGGTAGAAAACCTCAGAAAACAAAGGGATAAATGGACCATCAGGTAAATTCATTGTGACGGGAATCTGTATGCATGAAACCTTCAAACTAGGCAAGAATACAAGCAAAATATATGCCTGATATTGTAAGAATACATTTACAACAGCCGGCTGTCCTGAACAGACTTACAACAAAATTGACGTCTGGAGAAAAGTGGAAATGGATAAGCACCGGTATTTTTAGCTTGAAGACACTTCCCTGTATTATGTAGGATTCTCAGATTTAAATTTAGCGCTCTCTGTCTCCTACGGGACGCTTGTTCCTAAGATAGCTTCATGTGGGTGGCAATGGAGCAAGAGAATCTATCTCTTCTTAATAACCACATCTGGTGGCTGATGACAGAAACCTCATGTATTCCATAGGAAGTTTAAGTGTTCTGGACTCTGGAGAAGGAGGAAGGACAATGGAGCCTGGGGATTCGGTCAGTAAGGGAGTGAATGGAGAGGACAACTGGAGTCCACGAGACAGACACTGTCAATACAGGCTGAATAAAGAATATGAATCAGTGAATTTGGGAATGGCATCACGGGTACTAACGGACAAAGTTTTTCTCCTTAATGACTGGATAAGCAGAGAGTTTGTAAAAAAAGCTCTGAGCCCTCTCCAGAGAAGTGTACAAGGTCAGTGTGGCCTCCCTGATGACTGTGTCATTGGCAGTGCTGTCCAGAATCATAGAATCATTAGGGATCGGAAGGGACCTCAAAAGATCATCCAGTCCAATCCCCATGATCATGAAATGTGGATTCATATAGAGTTTTGCACTTGGAAATCACATTCTCCTCCTCTATTTAGGAGTCTCAACGATCCTTGTCCTCCAGATTGACCTGGGGAAAATCATTGAAACACAAGTGCTAAGCGGTAGACAAAACTCCAGCTTAATCAGCAAGACTAACTGGAATGCAATGGGACAAAGAATACACCCTGCTCACAGGGAGTAAGAATGTACCTCATGAACTTTTAACAGATGATGACATCTCCTAACACATGTCCTGTCACATCAACAAATCCTCACTTAAGAGCTCAGCATTGTAGAAAACTACATCTGCCAACTGGTGCTCAGCTGCAAAAACCATCACCAGCCACACGAGTCATAGAGCAACAGCTTGAATGCCAATGTCCATGATCTGCTACTGCAGTAAATAATTAAAAATAGAACCGTGCTAGTTTTATGAAGTATGAAGCAGATGAGTAAATGAGTCGAACAGTGAGAGCTGTAATGCAGATTTATTCTCTTTTAATATTAGTTCTAACCAGCCAGATAAAATAACCGCTGCACCAAAAGTCAGACCAAAACACCCACAGGCAGAAAACAGGAAGGCACAGAATAGTCCTCTGGTTAAGTTTGATATTTTAAATATCAAAGTGATTAATTGATCGACCTCTGGCTAAATCTCTTCCACTTGAGTGGACTTTAAAGCTCTGCTCTACTGGTGCCCAGGTAAGACAAAGCAATCTGCCCTGTGCTACAAACGAGATGCCTGCAACTCACTAATTCTGCACTATAGCATGGTTATTCTAGGACTGAAGTTGTCCCAGGGGAAGNAAAGTGATTCATTGAACAACCTCTGGCTAAATCTCTTCCACTTGAGTGGACTTTAAAGCTCTGCTCTACTGGTGCCCAGGTAAGACAAAGCAATCTGCCCTGTGCTACAAACGAGATGCCTGCAACTGCATCCAACAGGTTAATTGTTCAGCAAATCACTAATTCTGCACTATAGCATGGTTATTCTAGGACTGAAGTTGTCCCAGGGGAAGTTTAGGTTGGTAGTTGAGTTGATATCCCCAGGCATGTTTAAAAGCCATGCAGATCTGGAGCTTCAGGACATGGTTTAGCAGTGGGCACGGTGTGATTAGTTAACGGTTGGAGTTGATCCTGAGGGTCTTTTCCAACCTAAATGCTTCTGTGATTCTATTCTATAACAACTTTATATGATTCTGAAATCAAATAATGATCACAACAAGTACCAAACAGAGTGGACACTCTCAGCTTCTCAGGCATAACTCAGAAATCTCTTGTTCTCCAGAAAAATACATGACCTGAAACCTGTCGACTTGGTTTGCCTTTATCTCTTCTACTTGAACTACTTGTTAAACTTAGATCTTTCAGCAGCAGAAACAGTTTGTCTCCTGCTCTGTCTCAAGCACTTCTGCACTGGCCCCTCCACCTGGCCACCTCCACACGCTGCATCCCCCCCTCACTGAATTCCCTACATAGCTTGAATTGCTTTTAATTGTGATTGAAAGAATAATTTCTGAATGTTTTGCTTTTGCTCTGTAGCTGCAAGGAACAGGGGAAGGAGGTAGTGGAGAAGGGGAATGACATTTCCACGTTAAGGAGGAGATAGGAAAGAACAGAAGGCGAATATCCTTGTCTCTCTGTGTAGTCACACCAGCTCCAAACCCTTGAAAGTATGAAATGAACACACCAGGTATGCGAAGATGCCTGCCCTTAAAGCAATGATCACAGCAGAGATTCATCTCTTATAGAATAGTTAAAAATGGAGGGGATTACTGGGATTTTCTTTCTTTGCTTCTTTTTTTGTGAGTAACCTGATCAGGTATAAGAATGGGCTCACAGAATACGTACAGAAGAGCAGCTAAGCATCCGTGTAAAATCACACACCTCTCTTTTTTATCATTAATGATTCATTGCAATCAAATAATTCAGCATCACAGTTATTTGGAACTATCCCTGAAGTCTGTGTTTTAATGGTGAAGTAACAGTTTTACAGCCCTTTTTCAGGATAAACAGCTCTTACAAAACTTTTGAAAGACTTACGTGCTCACAAGACTTTCACGTAGGAGCTCGTAATTCACAGAGTATTTACTCTCATAGCAACCCAACTCTCATAACAATCCGGAATTTAGCTTGGATTAAGACCTTATTTACAGATGGAAATCATTTGTAGGAAAGATAAGGACCACATCTGCTGAAGAGCTCATGGACCAGAGATTGACTGAGGTGCAGCTGTGCTGTCTTCCCTTTCTCCCAGGTCAGATACATCCAATCTTCAGTTCAGGCAACACTTTGATGACACAAAAGTTAGAGCTTAACCATTATAAGCTCTCCCTGTACTCCCTTTCTCACTGCTCTATCTATATAAATATATTTGAGTTTCACTGGCAATTACCTTCCCCACGAGTTCTCTATAAACATGGCACAGGTAGTCACTGCAGAAAGGATAAGGTCTTATTAGAGACCTGGTCTAGTGGTGACCTTAGTAGTTACTGGCTGGACTTGATGATCTCAAGTCTTTTCCAACCTGAATGACTCTGTGACTCTATACAACAGGGACCCAAGGTGAGAAACCAGCGTGAACTCCTTTCTGTTTCTGCTCCAGGATGGTTTTCAAAGTTATCCCCTAGAAGACTGCCAGCTACAAAATGTGCCCTGATCTTAAAAAGTTCTGTTCAAGTTAATTTAGACATTAGAAACACATCACGTGGGATGTAAATATCCTCAGGGCACCGTCAAGAAGAGATGTAAAGAACGACTGCCTTGCTGAGGCAATCAACCAAGTTCAGCTGCAGCCTATGGACTGCGCTCAACAGTGATAGAAATGTTCACGTTCAGCTAGGTTTCCCTCTTGTTTTGATAACTAAGAAACAGTTTTGACAAAGTCACTGTAGTTACAGAGTTTGAAAAACAGCCTTAGAGTAGTTTTTGACAGAGTATTGAAACGTGCACTGATTTGGCTCGGTGAAGCCGCAGGGCTAGTTCTTACAAGACGTAAATAACTACCCTTATCTTAACATTCCAGAAATTCAGATTCTGTCTGGGACTGTGAGTTTTCCTATTAACTTTCTTTTTCCTAACCACAAACAGCTGTCCCAGAACACGGAGGACTGGCCAATCTGTGGTTATAATCCACAGCTCTGGGCTTTGGGCATTTCTAATCCCCTGGCTGAGGACATGGGTGTGGAAATCATTTCTCTAATATACAGCTTCTTGCATCTTTCTCTTGAGTGACTGATCCGGTCTGGGATAAAGAGGCAGGAACCCTATGCTAAACAAGCCCTTTGCCTGACATAGTGTGGACACTGGCAATTACCTTCCCAATGTGGTCTCTATAAATATGGCAAAGGTAGTCATTGCAGGAAGGAAAAGGACTACAGGTCTTATTTGTACTGGGACTTTAAAAAATGTACTCATAACAAAGTGGAAAACCAGTACAGATTCCTTTCTGGTTCTGCTCTAGGACATTTTCCAAAGTTATCCATAGAAGACCTCAACATGAGGGGAAATTTCTTTGCTGTGAGGGTGACAGAGCACTGGAACAGGTTGCCCACACAGGCTGTGGTGTCTCCTACTGTGGAGACACTCAAAACCCTCCTGAACATGTTCCTGTGTGACCCAGTCTAAGCGATCCTGTCAGGACTGGATGATCTCTAATGATCCCTTCCAAGCCCTAACATTCTATGATTCTACAGTTAAGTTTTTAGGAAGAAATACCTCTGTATAGATTACACGAGTGGTTCAACACCTAAAAACTTACTTCCATGAAGGTATGTACCAACATTCTCCCTGTCTATTTTCTTTCCTTCTACATATTTACCCTAATCTTTTGTTTTATCCAGGACTTTAGCTCTACCCTTCCAGCAACCTGCTCCTCCTGCTATGCACCGGCCTTCCCAGCAGTGTCTTCTTCCCTTTCCCCACTCCCTGGGCTCCCACCTCCAGTCCAGCAGCTGACGCAGAACTGCAACTGCCTCCCTCTGCCTCCCTTTGTCCTGCTTTCTGCACCATGATCTGAAATTCTTTTGGGTCTCATCGGAGGAGAGAGGGATTCACTCCCCAGCATTACTCACCCCACAGCCAGCCAAGGGAACCAAAGCATCAACAGAGAAGCTGGGAGTCAAAGAACAACATGTGCAGCTGGCGCTGCAACAGACTTGTCTCTTACTTACTCATCCTGATTCATCAGTTTCCCCATAAAATCACCCATCACTCCAGTTTATTTCTTATTTCTTCCTCTACACATCCAGATAACATCAGCTAGTTCCAACTGCCCACTAAATCCATTATATCCTCACAGCTTCTCTTCCAGGAATCCCTTCCTTGTTCCTTTATAAACTCTTCCCTCACTTACAGCAGCTGCTTCAGCCCTGCCTTGTGTACTGTACTTAGGGCCTGGGTGTCTTTTGTCTCCATGACTTTCTCATTAACTCTCTGAAACTGGAGTCTACTGTACTCTCTCTGACTTCTCCCAAACCCTAGCAAAATGCCAACCACACTCCACGGTCATGGGCTGCGCAGACAGCTCTGACGCAGGGAACGGACCCAGAACTCACGTACCTTGCCATACTTCTGTGCGTAGGATCCTGTAAGCAGCGAATGAAAAACTATGATTGTTTCATCCAAATCCCAAACAAACACACGCTGGAAGAGAAGAGGGGATAATATTATTAAACAATTCACATCACAGTGCCATCCCACCATCCCACTCAGAGGGCCTAAAGTCAACTAAGTCCAATCCCTTAACCAAGCAGGTTTTCTCTGAACAGTGGTGAAAAGTCAGGAGTAGCTTTGAACTCTTCAACATTTCTTATTTACCCTTTAAAAAGTTTTCCAAGAAAGCTGTATAGCACAGACTTCAGAAACGTGATGGGGATCAAACATAATTAAGGATAACCAGTCCTCTCAGTTACCTCTCTAACTCATTGATTTGAGGTTCTTTGTTTCTACTGTAGAGTTAAAATTACATCTTGGGTACACGTGCTGTCTGCCACACACCAGGTCATACAGAATTTAAATGATCTTGCAGGATATAAACAAACAAACTGAAAGAATCACAGAGTCATTAAGGTTGGAAAAGAACTCTAAGATCACCAAGTCCAACCTTCAACCTAACACCTCCATAGAGAAAACTCTCTATTTTATTATCAAACTCTTTATGTTAGAAGTTTCTGTACAAGAGCCATGGCATCTGCATTCAGTGCCTAGCACTGCAGCCTGAACTGCCAGCCCAGCCAAGTCCCAGTAACAGCCTTGTCTTGCTGTTCCGGGAAGGCAGAGTCACGGGGCTGCTTACTCCCAGTGCCAGTCTAGTCTGGTGGCAGCAGGGACACGTCACACCGATAGGCAGCACCTTGATGCTAGAGCACGAGTGTTTCAACTCCTCCTCCTCCTGTCACTGCTAACTCAGGAGTAACAGGACTGTAATTACTCTCCTGCTAAGAGGTGAGCTGTGTTTTAAATCATCACCCCACCTACTAGGCAGATAGATTCCTTCACTAAGGCACTGATGTTGCTCATATTGAAGCAGAGCCATAACTTCACCGATGTCAGCTGCCCTTTTGCAGTTGACTGCCATTGCTCACGAGGACAAACATGTGCATAAGGATTCAAAAAACTATGGCATGGTTACACCACAGACATATATACCTATAATAAAGCAATACATTTGAGATTTCCTAGTAAGGAACAAAGAGAATGTGACAGTATTGAGTACAGAAGCCTCATGGTTTCGTGGGTCTAGGACTGAGTTCAAATGCCCTTTACTTTTCTGCACAACTGTCATAAAGATCAGTAATGTCTCATTGGCCATGTGTGTTTAAACAGCAACTAACATCTGTTATATTTACTTTCTGAGATTGAGCCCGTGATGGTTTCTAAAATGCCTTCAGCTATTTCCACAGCTGTAGATTTAAGAATCTACTTTTCACCGCACGATAGCTCCACGTTACCATTCATCAGTTACCGCAGGCATACCTCCAAGTCACTGTCCGGAGGGGGTGATGGATTATTCTTCCGCCCTCTACCCCGAGACTTTGACCCAGAACTCCTACATGTTCTCTCATCAAGATCTTTGATTGGCGTGGAGGGGCTCTGCACTGTTTCAAACTCTCCTGCAAAGTCAAGCATTCATAGCAACATTAGTGCTGTATTTTTAATTCATAAGCTTGTTTTTCCTCAGAGCTAGATACAGAATCATTAGGGACTGGAAGGGACCTCGAGACACGTCAGGATGCACTTTACCAAGTGGTATAACACGAGTAGTAACATGGTTTGTCTCACAGTAGGCACCTGCAGGTGCCACGTACGCTTCGGGCTTCACCAAGGAAACGTTATAAACCTCAGCAGGATAAAACGAAGATGACAGGTATGAATGTGCAGACACATCCACAAGCACACATGCAAAATACTGACAGAGGCAAGGAAACTGTGTTTTAAAAGTAGCACTAATGACTTCTCAAAACACAAAGTGCCTTTTAGTTAGAGCAGTTCGCTTCTCATCGTTGGAGTTCAACTGGAATTATTTCCAAGTCTTGTGTCGCTTTTACCAGAACACTCTTTGGCACAGGTTCACACACCGCAAGAGCCAGTCAGCTTCCTGCTCCATCTCCTCTGCCCATGTCACCTAGTCGCTGTTTGTTTTTATTCACCTTAACTCAGAAATTGGCAGAGAAAAGTCCTAGTATTAAATGCAATACTCCATTTAGTAGGGTGAAGTCATACCTATATTCCGATCATCTTTCTCCAGTATTGTTTGCTGTCAAAGGATGCACTAGAAGAACCTCTGATCTGGCTTTTCATCTCTTAGTTGAATACTCAGGCCTGATTTACCCATTTAATCTACTTTGCTTCTACCAGTAAACAACGGGATTTAAAGGCGATCACAAAGGAGCAGCTGCATCAGACAGGCTGCATCAGACCTCATGGAACTCCCCCTTACGAAGAACACTCATGCCAGGGAAGGGGCAATATGGATTATAATACTATATAATAGGGATCTGTAAAAGGACAGGGAAAATACCCTTTTCTTCATAACACAGAACCTTTAGCACCCTTGTAAAGCTGCTAGCAACAAGCGTGGTTTGGCTGCGTTCTAGTCCCTCTACACCATCTATCCTATCACCATTTGGAGCTGGATTTGGAACACTCTTCATTTTTACAAAGGAGAATCACAAAGGTCACCAAAGTCTACCAGGCAACAGATCAAGTGTGGTGTTTCTGATCTGTTCTGAACTTGCAAGTCCACATCCTTACTACTATAAAAATGTCTAGAACAATAGAATCATTCAGGTTGGAAAAGACCCTTTGGACTACTGAGTCCAACCATTAACCCTACTCTGTAAGTTCACCTCTCAACTCTATCCACTAAGGGACTCCTGAACACACCCAGGGACAGTGTGTCTAGTTAGGGGTCCTACTCTATCACAGTATCACAGTCTCACAGTACTGATGAGGCTGGAAAAGACCTTACAGATCATCCAGTCCAGCCTAAAACCAACCAAGTAACCCTAAACATCTGCCATCTAGCTCATGCCACTCAGCACTTCATCCAGCCTAACCTGGAACACCTCCAGAGACGGTGACCCAACCACCTCCATGGGCAGCCCGTTCACTCTGTCAGTGAAAAACCTTTTCCTAATGTCAAGTCTAAATATGAGAGACACTGACAAACTGCAGTTAGTCCAGTTAACCAAGACAGTTAAGGGGTTGAGGAAATAGGTGGAAAGGTTTAGTGATTCCTTATGGAGATCTGAAAAGAAAGGAGAAGCAGCAACATCTAGAAATCACAGCAAAGGCTGCTCCTGTTAGATACAAGATAAAAGCCTTGTAAGAGTGGTCAGTCCCTGCGACAGACACCCAGAGAGGGTGTGAGTTCTACATTCTTGGAGACACTCAAAACTCAACTCATCGCAGCCCTGACCAGCGTGATCTAAGCTGGCTCATCCCTGAGGTTGGACCAGAAGAGCCACTGAGTTCCCCCAGGATAAGAATGATAGAATATGTCTGTGATCTTCATCCCTGAGCCATTCACCTCACTCTCCCTCCACACCAAAGACGACAACAACTCTGTCCTAGCAAGCTCCAAGACGACTAAAATAAACTGTCCTCTCAATTAGAAATCTGTGTGGAATGTTCCAAGAGAGTGAGATTTTTAATGCATTCCATCACTGCGTTATACCTTACCATGAACCTCGTACAGAAGATTATTAAAATAAATACTCTGGGAAGATATATTTATATAACTTCACTGGGAAAATACTGTTGTATTTCTTGGAAGAGGAAGATTTAAGCCCGTAATGTCACATTCCTGAATGGGAGCTCTAGGAAAGAATTCCAAATGCAAGTAAAGGGGAGAATGAGAAGGAAGTTATTTCCTGAGCCTATCGATGAGGACATTCATCTGGAGAAACACGCATCTAGGTTCCACTGCCTTCTTCAGGGCACGGTGGGTTATTTGATGGAATGACTGATATATATGATGTGTAAAGATGTATTTTTATGACCAAGAACAAACATCCCCGGACCCTCAAGTGGAAGGTGATGAAACCTCTGTGAAATAGGAGGAAATCAAACCCCTCTCTCTCCCATTCTGGGAAACTACTCAAATAGTGGATGCTACTCTTGAACTAGGTGATGACTAGTTCAATGTCACATAACCAGTGTGCTTCTCTGCTTGGGCAGCAGACAGACAAAGTTCCAGGGACAGACTTTCAAAACTGCAATTTAAGAATTTATTACAGTTTAGGTCACAGAGTTGAGGCTGGAAAAGACCTCGGAGCTCATCCAGCTCAGTCTAGGATCCAACATCACCACATCAGCCAGAGCAGAGCACTAAGTGCCACATCCAGTCTGTCCTTCAACACCTCCAGGGATGGGGACTCCACCACTGCCCTGGGCAGCCCATTCCAGTGTCTGAGCACCTTTTCTCTGAGGAAGGGCTTCCTGACATCTAATGCAACCCTCCCCTAGCCCTCCTTCAGGTCTTGCTCTCTCATCCCATCACTACCTGCTTGGGAGAAGAGCTTGTCCCCTACCTGTATCTAACTTGGCCTCAGGTTATTGTAGAAAGGGAGAAGGTCCCCCCTGAGTCTCCTCTTTTCCAGACTAAACACCCCCAGCTCTCCCAGCCTCTCCTCACCAGACTTTCCTTCCAGTCTCTGCCCCAGCTTCATTGCTCCTCTGGATCTGCTCCAGCCCGTCAATCTCTTTCTTGAAGTGAAGGGCCCAAAACTGCCCCCAGTACTTAAGGTGAGACCAGTTTGGGAGAAGAATTACATCCCTAGTCCCGCTGGCCACAATACTCTTGGTACAAGCCAGGAAGGTCTGATACAAGACAAGCAGGTCTGTCCTGATTTGGATTAAGGATCACATGCATTCTACAGCATTTCTCTTCAGCCAGAAACCTTATTTGTCAAGAACTGAGCAGCAACATGATCTAATGAATCTGTTCCCATGCTGGGAATATGAATACGTTGAATGAATATGTTCCCCTGCTGGTTTTGCTATGTCCCTACAGAACGGAGAAAGATTTCTTGTTGACTAATTACTTCTATTCCCAGCGTGGTGGTGTTGTCAGTAAGGACACTGCAGGCAGCAGAGAGGTCAATACGGTCACATTACTGTAATTCTCTCTCCATAAGCTTAGCAGCAAAATATACTGTCATGGCTTAGAAATGCCCACTATATTTTGAGCAGGAACTAGGGGTTATAAACGATGCACCCAAAGATGCTTCATAACCGGAGGCTTCATGCATCAAAAACCTGCACTGACTTCAAAACTAGTTCTATGTCTGCAAGAATTCCACATAGAAATAGAATTTCCTAGATCTTTCTGACAGAAAATAAACTTGCAAACAAAACTCCAGCAATAAAAAGAGCAAAATTAAACAAGTGAAGATGAATGCCACATCCTTACTACAAAAGTCTTCATATTTAGAACATGTCAACATTTGATGGCAGAATCAATACCTGCTTTTACAGTGATCTATTAGAACATCTGTTCTCAATGACTGTGCTTAATCTACCAACAATAAAACACAAACCCCTCCACCCTGTTCTAAATCTTCTCTGAAATTACCTAACAACTAAAGTAAATAACTTCTATATTCATTTGGCATTAGCCATTACCAGTTGCCCCAGACTCCTGCCTGGGTCAGTGCTGTACATGATTGCATCATTATCCATTAATCAGACCTGTAACTAATCACTGTACCCTCTGAGTTCTGGATATTCGAAGCCAACTTGATTTCATTATGCTGAACTCTAAATCAGAATGAGCAGCTGTCTCTTCCTTGAACGCAAGTTATGCATCTATTTTAGAACTGCACGAGTCAGTGGTTCCTGCTTTTTTTTGGAACAACTGTAGGCTTAATTGCTTGATTTGTTTTTTTACCAACAGCAGGAGCAACTGCATCTTCTTATCCTCCATCTGCTTTAGAAATTAGGTCAATTCTGATAAGGAGAAACCTTAGTCACAATTCACTATGTAGAACAAAAGCACGTTAGAAACTCTAGGACCAAAGGGGACTGAGAACTTTATCTGCCTGAAGAGTGCATTGAGTTTTCATTTCAATGCTTGAAATTTGCTGGTTTTTCCAATTCTTTGGAAATTCCACAATAGTTTTCCAATATATTGGAGATCTATGTATTTCCATACTAAATGCATTTCATAGTCTGTTCTCACTGGAACTAGGAGCAGCATCAGAGGTCCCACAAAGCAAGAGATGTTCAAACCAGAAATACAGAATGACTGCTTCATCACACATGTTTGTACACTGGTTTGTGTCCAGCATGAAGCCCTCCACTGCTCTGAGGAGCCTGCAGCAACTCCAGTTAGATGACTGGGAGCTATGGTACCACTGTTACAAAATGAGGTGGTTCATATCCAGAACAGTTTCCCACCTCTAGTTTGACATGAGGACCCACTCCTCTCTGTTAAAACACAGTGGTACCACTTAACCAGGGGAAAGGAAGTGTGAGCACAGCCTGTGTGTAACACTGTTTTTCCTAATGTCATCTGGAGAAGCTGGAAAGGGTGACTTCAGTGTTGAGATCAAATGAAGGGAGGCCAAGCCCTGTTGCATCTCAGTAAGCAACCAGGAGCTAATATCCTAACAGGATCACCTAACTGTGAACGCATGAAGCTGAGCTGTCTACACGTGATGCTTTTACCCAGCCTCCCTATGGCCATATTTGCTCTGTTAGAGTGTTATCCACCCTAGATCAAACAGACTCATTTACTCACCAAATACTCCCAAAGGTACTCATCTCCTGAGGCTGAATCCATGAAGAATTCTCCCGATCATCCCAATACGAGATGAAGTGCCCCTGGACACACTTAGTATGTCTCACAGACACTCGGATGTAGTGACTGCACTTTGAAAACCCTCAGCTGAGGCACACTGCAAACACAGCAGTCCATGGGAAGGATAGGGAGCCTCACACAGATGAGGGATGGATGGATTTCTAAGTCTCTCTATACTCTCCTTATGGATCAACTTTTTTGACATATTCTTAGCAGTAAGAGCAGCCAGAAGATGGCTTCAACATTACAGACCTGCTTTTTTCCTGCCTCATTAACATGTTAGTGCAAGGGTCTAGAGATTCTGGAATTGATTGCCTGGAGAGGTTGTAGCTGCCCTCTCCCTGGAGGTGTTCAAGGCCAGGGAGGATGAGGCCTTGAGCAACCAAGGGGCTCACTGCCCATGGCAGGGAGTTTTGAGTGGATGATCTCTAAGGTCCCTTCCAACTTGAGCCATTCCATGGTTCTATGAGTCTGCTTGAAAGTTCATCTCATTACTTTCAGTCGGTCAATAAATCCAATCAGAACGGCATTAACTCTTGATCTGATGGAGCTTTCTTATGAAACAAGAAATTTTGCACAGGTGGAGAGTTCCAGAGCTTTGATTACCTATTTCACAGACTCACAGAACCATTGAGATTGGAAAAGATCTCTAAGATCATCAAGTTCAACCTTCAACCCAACACTTCCATGACCACTAGACCAAAATCTAAACTCAAAGCTAGCAGAGATGGCAGAAGAGTGAAGAGCTTTACTTGCTTTTAGTTGGATTAGGTCTCAAGGACTGTGCAACAGTTAGGCCAGCAATGAAACTGCTGCGTGCTGAGGCTCTTCAGTATGATCTGCTGTATCTGATCTCCAAGGCACTGCACTTCACAGATGGATTTATTTTTACAGTAACAGAGAAGGGGTCAAGCACATCCTGTATCCACAAGTGGACACCGCAGTCTCAGCAGAGGGTTGCATGATCAGAGCAACACCTCACCGAAATAAGGAGCATGGGGGCACACTGGTAAGTTCGGATGCTCAACCTACTTGCCACAAAACCAAGTTCCTATGCTAAAACAATCCCTCCTGTTTCATGGAAATGAAGCTTTCAGCATGTTTTCAACCTGTTCAAGCTGTGTAAGATCCCTTTCTTTCGTCAAAGCTATTCAATACTAAGGGGGTTTGTAGCGGGTGATTAATCTGTGCAGCATTTCTAGGCACCACAGCCTAGAAGCTATTCAATACTAAGGGAGTTGCAGTAGATTATTAATTTATACAGCTTTTCTAGGCACCACAGACACACAGACCATAGGCTAAACACTGATTTTCTCCAACNCTTCCATGACCACTAGACCAAAATTTAAACTCAAAGCTAGCAGGCTAAAGACTGATTTTCTCCAATAGAAGTATGGAAGTACAACAAGGGAACAAAGGAAAGCACACAGACAGCGCATGATCATACAAGCATCTTATAGCAATACCTTACATGTGGTAGGGATGCCATGAAACTGTTGAAATTTCATCTTATTTCAACTCACCTCTTAGCTTTTCCTTCCTGAATTTGCATCCTGAGACTACTACATAATGTTTTACCTTTAATTAAAACCCAAGGGAATGGGTATCTTCCCACATCCATGTTATCCCATCCCATAAATGCACTCACGTAC
Source organism: Upupa epops (assembly GCA_013397515.1). Lineage (NCBI taxonomy): Eukaryota > Metazoa > Chordata > Aves > Bucerotiformes > Upupidae > Upupa > Upupa epops. Next base: position 63,146 of record VZRI01009123.1, on the reverse strand, counting down.
ACACACGCTAATTTTAAAACCCAGCATGAGTAAAACAGCTGGCAAAGAAAAAATTCAACTCAGGCTATTAAAATTCCAATGTTTCCAGTAAATTTAAGCAGCTCATATGAAACATGAAGCCTTGCTTGTACTTCTCCACGCAGTATTACCCTTCCTCAGTACCAATTTAAGGAATGAGTTTATTTTGTGATTAAAGTCCATTTCCTCCCCATCCAGAGCCTAATCCAAACCCCAGTTTGCTGAGTGCGTGGGTAAGGCAGACACTACCCACGGTGTCCCTGGAAGAGACTGCTCTAGCAGTGCTGAGCCAGGCAGCTGGCAATTGATAGCTGATGCCCTAGATGCCACACACAGCCTTAGCAGGCTACTTGGGTTATGAATGTATGCCCTTACCCCGAGACAGATCTTTAAGAACTTTATGCAGGATAGAAAAATCCTACAGATATAGAAATGTGTGCATGATGGGGAGGAGCCTGTGTTCACCCAGTACGTGCAACACACTGGTCTGTCAGCCAGCAGTTATCAATTCCTAAAGTAGCCCAGCAAGATCTTCACAGCTCTGCACTATTACTCTGCAGAATTTTAAATGCATGGGATTTAGCTCCCTTTACAATATCACAGCATCACAGTACTGATGAGGTTGGAAAAGACCTTAAAGATCATCCAGTCCAACCTAAATCCAAGTAATCCTAACATCTGCCATCTAGCTCATGCCACTCAGCACTTCATCCAGCCTGACCTTGAACACCTCCAGAGTAAAAGGGGAGACAATAAATTGGTGATGTGCCCAGGAACGTAGAAATCCAGCAAAACTGAACACACAAATGGTATATCCAGATTAACACCTGTGTTTGCACAACACCTAGAATAGAGCAGGTGATCACTGGGAACTGAGCTGAGGCTGACGGAGCTGGGTCTGTTTAGCCTGGAGAAGAGGAGGCTCAGGGGTGACCTTATCGCTGTCTAGAACTACATAAAAGGGAGTTGGAGTCAGGCGGGAGTCAGTCTTTTCTCCCTGAACACTGCAGACAGGACAAGGGGGCACAGTCTTAAGCTCCATCCATCAGGGGAGGCTTAGACTTGACCTTAGGAGAAGGTTTTTCACTGAAAGAGTGATACGGGTTTGGAACGGGCTGCCCACGGAGGTGGTTGGGTCACCGTCTCTGGAGGTGTTCAGGGTTAGGCTGGATGAAGTGCTGAGTGGCATGAGCTAGATGTCAGATGTTTAGGGTGACTTGGTTGGTTTTAGGTTGGACTGGATGATCTGTAAGGTCTTTTCCAGCCTCATCAGTACTGGGATACTGTGATAATGACAATTAGGAAAAATGAAGAGCTTTCATTATGTAATAATGGAGAATGGAACTGGGAGATACTGGGAAATACTGGGAAACACTGTGTCTCGTGGTTGTACACAAGGGGGCAGAGCTGGGCAGGAGAATGAAGTCTCCGCATGACTCTGGAGAACTTTCTTTTTACAACTTCAGTGCTTTTGGGGGCTTTTTAAAACAAATTTGTACTAATAACCAATTGCATTAATTACATTAATGATGAGTTAGCAAGCACAGCTTGTCTGCACTTGAATAAAGGCCACGGAGTCTTGACTCGGGCATAAGTAAATAATCAGGAGCATCTTGGTTTAAATTCTTTACAGCAGTACTTCAGAACACGCAGATAGCTACTGTTCTGCTGTCAGAAACAGGAAAGCTCACTGAATTTTTCTTATAAAGTCTACTGATTTTGTTTGTCACTGTGGAACTGTTTCCAGTACAAACAGAGCACTGAATGCTTTGGGTTGCAAGGGTCCTTCCAAGATCATCTAAGTCCTATTTACCCTACAACGAGCTGGGACATCACCCTATCTAACCTGATCATGAACATTTACAGCGAGGAGGCATCTACCACCCCTCCGGGCAACTAATACTACTGTTCCACCACCATCAGTATTTCAACTTCTTCCTTATATCTAAAGGATATTCTTTCTTATATCCTAGTCTAAAATTCCCCTCAGCCTCATCAGACCATCACCCCTTGTCTTGTCTCGAGAGGTCTTGCAAAACAAATCTGGACTCTAATTGAGTGTTATAGGTTTTTTCAGATCGTCTCCTTCCACAGCCACCTCAGTCTGGAGAGAGCTTGGCTGAACTAGTGAACAAACTAGAGAGGTTCTTAACTAAACAAGAAAAAATTAATCTTAATTTCACAGAATCACAGACTGTTAGAGATTGGAAGGGACCGCGAAAGATCATCCAGTCCAATCCCCCTGCCACAGCAGGATCCTCTAGATCCAGTTGTACAGGAACATGGCCAGACAGGTTTTAAACATCTCCAGAGAAGGAGACTCCACAACCTCCCTGGGCAGCCCCTTCCAGTGCTCTGTCACTCTCACCAGGAAGAAGTTTCTTCTCGTACTGATGTGGAACCTCCTCTGTTCCGGATGACATCCCTTGTCCCTTGTCCTATCACTGAATGACCCTGAGCAGAGCCTGGCTCCTTCCCTCTGACACCCGTCCTTTCCACACTGATCAACATTCATGAGGTCACCCCTCAGTCTCCTTTTTTCCAAGCTCAAGAGCCCCAGCTCCCCCAGATTTCCTCATCAGGGAGATGCTCCACTCCATCATCTTTGTGGGTCTGTGCTGGACTCTCTTGAGCAGCTCTGTTTCCTTCTTGAACTGAGGGGCCCAGAACTAGACACAAGTTTCCAGATGTGGTCTCAGCAGGGCAGAGCAGTGGGAAAGGAGAACCAGGAGAACCTCTCTTGACTTACTAACTACCCCACTTCTAATCCACCTCAGTATCTCATTGACCTTCTTGGCCACAAAGGCACACAGCAACTACTGCTGGCCATCAGGACCCCCAGGTCCCTCTCTCCTATATTGCTCCGCATGAAAGTTTTCAGTTAGGGTTGCAAAAAGGATCGATATGGAAACGTCATCCTCACAGGAGCACAGAACACAACATTCACTTCCAAATTTGAACACAAAACACAAAATACAAAATTTGCTTTCACCTGAATGTAGATCTGTACCTGGTTGACTAGTCAGGCCAGAGAGAGAGTCCTGTAACTGGTAGGTGGATGACGAAGAAGTGCCATCAGCCGTGTTGTTTGAGGTCATATAAGCGCCATATGTGGATGCTGAGTAATACTGTGCATATTGATTTTGGCCGAAAGCTGTGTACGACGGATAATCCTGAAAGAGCAGAGGCATCGGGGTAGTTCAGTAAGCAGAGTAAAGAGTGACTCCCCATTTAGTTCCATTAAGGGTTTCCAAGTGTGCAACCGTATGACTTCAACGAGTTTTGCGTGGGTTGATCCACTTCTTTTTTTCATTGAAGGATATTTAAATGTCATGTACTTAATTAAGACTTCAAATTAAGACTTTTAATTTCAGATTATTTACTGAATAAATAATTTACTGATGTACATATTTACTGAATTTACTGATCAGAGGGAAGTTGCAGAAGTCCTTAAGAAGCAACTAGGCTTCCTCTGCAATTCTGATTGCTTTACAGAGAACACGTTACGTCTACCTCAATGGAAGTAACACTGGAGTTAGGTAAATCCTTCTGCAACTGACAAAGAAAAATGTTAACAGTCCTACCTGTTGAGAGCTACTGAAGTTTGTAGAATTGGAAACAGAATTGTTTGCATAAATAGTGGATGATGGTGTAAAACCAGAACCTACAATTCAAAAACACAATTAAGTGTGAGAACTTGCTCGCCAGACGAAACTCTAAATAGAATGCTAAGATGAATCCGAAGAAGAAACCACTTTGGTTTTCTGTTTAAACGACAGAACAGCATAGTAAAACTTGAAATGAAATGCTAATTGCACGTACACAGGCACACACTCCTCTTCACGTCATGCAAGGGAGGTTCTGGCTGTAAGTCACTACGCTGTTCAAGAGATCGTTTTTCAATTTATTGCAGGGTCTCACCTCTTCTCAGACAGTCTTTTTCTCCTTTCCCTTAATTTCTAAAGTCTAACACCGTAGTAGATGTTCACTTATGCAATAAAACAGTTTTCAGGGAGTATCTTAATGATGCAGGTTTCTCTACTCAATCTGCACTGAGGCACGTCCTTGTTTTCCACGTAAGTCAGGTGATTCATATTGTAATTTGCAATATTGGAAAGATTAGCTGCTGTATAAGAAGCTTAAAGTTATCCAGATTCTAAACAGGTTATCAATGATCAAAGGGTAATAAGAGAATTAATCATTGAATAACAAATAAAAGAGTCAAGAGATCGAAAGGGGGCATTCTAGCAAATTCTGTTAATCCAAGCAGAAACAACTATCAAGTGATGTCATATTCACAGCCATGGAAACAAGGACAAGTGACTTGTGTGGGCTAATCGATACAGTAAGAGATTCCAGTTCTGCCATGTGATTTCACCCCATATAAAACAGGTGCAAATAGGGACTGCACTGCATGACCACGTGTACATCAGAGAATAGAATCACAGAGGGGTTTAGGTTGGAAGGGACCTCAGAGATCACCTAGTTCCAACCCCCTGCCATGGGCAGGGACACCTCTTACCACACCAGGTTGCCCCAAGCTCCATCCAACCTGGTCTTGAATACTTGCAGGGATGGAGCAGCCATAATCTCTCTGGGCAACCTGTTTTGGTGCCTCAGCACCCTCACAGGGAGGAATTTCTTCCTAACACTTAATCTAAATCTCCTCTCCTTTAGCTTGAAACTATTCCCCTCATCCTACCACTACAATTCCTCGTATAAAGTCCCTCTCCAGCTTTCCTGTAGCCCCTTCAGGTATTGAAAGCTTGAAAAGGTGATCAAATTAAGCACATAGAAAATGAGAAAACCCACTTAGCTTTACATTTGAGAGAGGAAAGCAGCTGCCAGTGGCAAGTGTGCTAGCCAGATACCACACACAATGGAAACATGGCTAAACAGGAGGAAACGGGGAACCACTGGCAGCAGCACCATGGGATGAGCAGTGATGGTAGTGGCTACTCACCTGGCATCTGGTAAGAGTAGGGTGTTTGGCCTGGCTGTGGGGTGGAAAAACCGGGGTTGTAACTGAGGCACCCGCTCTGTAGTGGTGACTGGGCTTGCGAGAGCCCACTTTCCGTCTTGATGCCTGGCAACATTACACCCAAATCTGTATAAGAAATTAATTTTCGACTGATTCTTTCAAATATTTTCTTAGAGTCGGGAAAATCAAAACAAACAAGAAAACAGGAAAGAAAAACATTCACGTTGCTGTTATTCTACGTAAGGTGAAACAATAAGAAAGAGGTCAAATACCGTAGGTGGGTAAGCTGTATGGCTGTCCTGTCTGTGAGTAGGCTGTATAGACGGCCGGTTGCTGCATTCCTGAATACTGGGTTTGTCCGGCATAGGCAGACATTGTTTGAGCTGCTGGTGTAGAAAGAATGTGTGGATAGGGCCTAAATATCAGGAAAAATAGCATTACTGTGGCAACAAATACTTGGTATGTTGATTCAAGCAATAAAGTCAAGGAAAAGGTTTAAAGATGTGCAAAGGCAGTTGGTTATGCTGCCAAAAGTTCCTCTTCTGGGATTTAGTCCATCCCCCACTCGTATAAGCCAAAAACCACTCAGGCTCACATCCCCCAGGGCACAGTGAATATTTTGTGCTGTCCCATCACTACAATTTAATTTTCAAGCTACTGTGTCCAGCTCTAGGTGGGTTGTGACACTGCTAGAGGGCTTTTCATGGGTTGGACCCCTTCTGGTCAAGATCAGCATGCTTCAATCAGAAAAGCTCCCACGTCTTTTTAATCTAGTGGGGGGAATCAGAATCTTTAGGGATGGGAAGGGACCTCCAAAGATCATCCAGCCCAATTCCCCTGCCACAGCAGGATCACCTAGACCAAGTTGCACAGGAACATCTGGAACGTCTCCAGAGAAGGAGACTCCACAACCCCCCTGGGCAGCCTGTTCCAGTGCTCCAGGACCCTCACTGGGAAGAAGGGGGATATTCCTGCTGATACTGATAGGGAACCTCCTCTGTTCCAGCTGGCACCCAGTGCCCCTTGTCCTGTCACCAGATGACCTTGAGAAGAGCCTGGCTCCATCCTCCTGACACCCACCCCTGACATATCTGTAGACATAAATGAGGTCCCCCCTCAGCCTCCTCTTCCTCCTGCAAGTTCAGACTAAAAGAACAACGGTAATACTGAGATGAACATCACAGCTACTACACTACATCCTCTGTGCATGGCTGTGCTTCAACAGGCATCCAGCCTCTGCCTTCAACGAGAGGTGGGCTTTGCCCACAGCATTAAAAATACCAACAGCAATACTTGGCTAAAGAGAAGGGCTTTAAGCATTTGGAGAACACGGGCGAGGGAAACAGAACGGAAATACAAGCGGTCTTTCATTTATGAATACTTGGGGTTTAGATAGAAAATTGAGTTGAAAATTGTTCGCCCTCCAGAGTTGCAAACCCATGCAGAGAAACATTTGTCTTGGATTGTTTTGGATGTCAAATTACATTTGGTGGAGCAAGAGTTGAATAAACAAACTCTGCAGAATCACACTAACCGAACCCTGCCCATTCAAAGCCATCTTTAAATTATTATTCAGATTTTTAAGTTGTGAAATTTTGTTCTCATCAGTTCAGCACAGCTGACACCAGTTACTACCACAACAGGATCACTCATTAAATGATTAATTTAATAATTATTTAGTAAATTATGACAGGAGATGAAAAGTTCTATTAAACTTTGTTGTGCATTTGGCCAGAAGTATCCGATATGGTTTGCCAAAACCTGTTTTAAGTGGAATGAGGGCTGTTCTGAATTCAGACCCCTACTTTCTCTATCAATCCACATCAGCTACCATGAGATGAATGCAAATCTTTGGACTACATTTTAAAATCCCTCATCAGCTTTAGTTTTAATGTTTGGACAGGGAGCTGATTCAAAGGCACCGATGGCATACTGGAATCAACACCAATCCTAGGATGAGTAAACGACCACACTGCCAACTGCAGCCGTTTCATGTGGCATCTCCACTGCTTTTTCCTGAAGTTCCCACTCCTGCATTGCTGTGACTGCCTGCGCCTGTCTTCCTCAAGAAAATAAAGTGAAAAATTCAACTCCAAGGTCCGCCCATTGACTTAAAACTACAAAACCCACCCCAAATCATTGAAAACTAATCCAATTCATCTGATTTTAAAACTTTATAACACTAGAGAAAGACAAAGGGGGTGGTTTGTGACTGTGGAATGTTTGGAAGGGTTTGGCACTGTTGGCACCAGGAGGGTCTGTGACAGGGTTACCCACCAGTATGCATCTTGCACATGCAAGTGGGATTTCTAAATATAAACTGCCTTCTGCAAAATACGTCTGCAGACGCTGCCAGCACTGTGAAGATGCTGATGTCTGAGAATGCAATAGTCCCTTTTTCCTTCTGTTGTGTGCAGACATCCAAAGGTATTTCTTGTGCGGCAGTAAATGCACAGAGCAGGATCTTTGTAGGGAAAAAAAGTTGGAGAGCACAGAGCCAGCACAGAGCCTTAAGTATTTCCCTTCTGTCGATGAATACTTGTTTGCAACAAACCACAGAACTGCCTGCAGCCAGGGTCAACCCCCTATAAAGACTAGAAACGGTGCAGACACTAACTTGGAGGGATATAGCTGTGGAGAGTACTGGTGCGCTGATCTTGGGCTGTAGCCACTACTTGTTATTACTGCAAAAGAGAAAACAAGAGGACAGTGGTTAGAAATGTCATGAGACCAACGCAGCCAAGCAGTCTGAACACTACTGCAGCAACAACAGCAGAGAAGCTTATGGAAACAGACAGCTTCTCAACAGAGTAGGTGTCACGTTAACTGAAACATCTGAATACAAAACTTAACAAACTCCCCAGACCATGAATCGTTTCACTCTTGGCTGGTACGGTGTGTTGGGCTTTTTTTTAGCCTGACTGATGCCGCTTGGGAGTAGATTACAGAGGTGTGTATTTCAGACATCGTCTGCGATCCACACAGCAGGCACCCTTCACGTCTGCATTAAAGTCGGTAGCTAAGGTGGAGGCGGTTATTTAACACACAGGACAGATAACTCACACGTACTGATCGAGTCTCACATTATCCAGTTTAATTTTATACTGGATAAGATAAAGGGTTTTTATGTGGGTGCCGTTCACCTCAGCCAGCTTAGGTGATGAGATCAGACTGACTCCTAGGAAACAAATACAATTCCTTATTGACAGGCTGATGAGAACTGATCACTAACAAGAGCGGTTTTGTTTCAAACGTAAGCAAACTAGTCCTGTCTGGTAGCCACCAGATTGTCTCTGTCTGCACTATTCACAGCTGCATTCTTCCAAGAAATCTAACAGAATAATAGTCATAGCCCATTAAAATTTCATTCAGAAGCGGTGCTCACGCTGGATTAATTCCAAGTGTTTGGAAGTTTCTCCTTCCTTTAGCCATCTGTCTTGACTAAGACAGATGCATTCCATATATATGTAGTCTAAAGTGTTGAACCAATCCCTTCAGAGCAAATCCATACCGGGCAAACATACACAGTGTCTTTATTAGGCCATCTGCTGTTCATTCACTTTTCAAAAGATTAAAGTAGTACACAAGGAAGCACTGGAATTTCTTCAGTCTAATCAATCATAGTTGTACTTCAAAGTGTTCCCTCTTCCTGAGTTGTCCGTAATGGTAGTAGGAATGAACTTTCAGAATTATGTAAGTGACAAAGAGGTCGCTAACTATTTTATGAAACATGATCTATTTATAGAACCAGGACTAATTAACATCTTTGAGGTCTATTTCTTTGAACCACTGCAGAACTTTATGTTCTTAAAGCTAATTTCAATGCATTTCGAACATTTAGGATTTAAAAATCAATGGAAGAGAAGCAATTAGGTTCTTTTAAAATTTGTAATGGAGTAGGGCTTGAAAATAAAGAGGATTTGGGTAATGACTTTAGGAGCATGTGCCACCAGCTTTCATAGAATCATTAAGGTCAGAAGAGACTACAAGGTCATAAAGTTCAACTGTCAAGGACCATCCAACCCTTTCATAAAGGGGCTGCTGATTGAGAAGATTCATAGATTCATCGAATGGGTCAGGTTGGAAGGGGCTTTAAAGATCATCTAGTTCCAACCCCCCTGACATAAGCAGGGACACCCTCAACTAGACCAGGGTGCTCAAGGCTCCAGCCAAGGTAAATTGTGTCACTTTCAAACTCAAAAGTGTTTATATCATTCTTTCTCTTCCCATCAATATGTACAGCACATTTTAGACTGTGAGAATTTTAAGATACAGAGAATGAGACCCACCAAAAGAGAGCATCACCTAAAATCCACCAAAAGAGAGCATCACGACTGCACTACACCTGTATCTCTGAATCACAGAATTATGAAGGCTGGAAAAGACCTCTAAGATCAGCAAGTCCAGCCTAAGGCCTCACATCACCACATCAGCCACACCGGGAATTAAGTGCCACAGCCAGTCTGTCCTTCAACACCTCCAGGGATGGGGACTCCACCACTACCCTGGGCAGTCTATTCCCGTGTCTGACCACCCTCATACTTCAGACTGGTAATTCTAAGCGTTATCAAACAACTTTGACTGCTGTACAGCCTCCTAACTTACTTCTGATGACAGCTGGTAATGGAGAGGACACTGGAATCAGGTAATGCTCCACCCTGTACAGACATTTAGATGAGTATGGAGAAGGCTAAACATTCTTTCATGATGCTTATATTAAACACCAAATCAAAACTGTTTCTTTAGAACCCCCAAATATTTCTAAGACTTCACTCCTTGAATTTACCAGAAGGATGCTCTTTAGGGCAGGTATAAAACCCTAGATGTTTCAAGTCCTACAACAGGACTGAGGCCGTATTCCAGTCCCCACTAACCCTAAATCACAGAGGGGACAAGAGCTGACAGCCAGCTCTTAACAGTCACTGTGTTAACTGCTCAAGGTGGCTGTGTGGAGAATTTAAATGATCAGGACTGTTCTGGGTTGGGTGCAATATATTGAGACAGGCTGGAATTCTCTGCTTTTTCATTAGGNGAGACCCAGCTTCCTCAGCCTTTCCTCATAATGGAGCTGCTCTACTTCCTTCATCATCTTCGTTACTCTATACTGGACACCCTCCAGCAGCTCTGTGTCCTTCTTGAACTGAGGGGCCCAGAATGGGACACCTGGCAAATCCTGTGCGAAGAGGTTAAAAGGATCTCATATAAATAATGAGTCACAATGTCTACACACAAGGGGACCAGATATAGGTTATATAGCGGTGGCACTTGTAAGCTTTGCCTTTATAGCCTTCAGAAATTGTTTTCTCTCTCCTTTTTTTCTGTGTAATAAATACTAAGTAAAAAAAAAAGGATGATGAGAACTTCAAAATCTCTCTCCACTCCATTAAAATGATAAACGGTCCTCTAATTAATCCGGTACTGTAAACAATTTATTCACAAAAACACATGCACTCACAGCTCAGCAGCTGCTGCAGACTGAGGTTATGAAAAGGCTCAGCTCTAGGCTGCTCTGGAGCTCTGCACATCCTCTGAACACCCATCCCGATGGGAGTCTGCTGCAGGATCACGAGGCGTCAAACCAAGTGTACTGCTAAAAATCAGCAACTTTCTTCATACTTGGGAGAAAAACGAGGAGGAAGAGAGGTGTGTGATGTGCCTCTCCACCTGGCTAACCCTTGCTAAGGGACACAGCTACTCCCCAGGGGCAGCTCTGCAGGACAGAGGAACTGAAGGCTGGACATGATCCGCAATATATGAGCTGTGGCACCGAGCAGGATTTTGCCCAACAGCCTGTGCAAGGCCACTGTGGCAACTCTCGCTCTAAAAGATCTGCTTTATTTTTCAACTTTTCATTAAGAAATGGAGCCTCACAGGGGAGTGTGAAGCCCCTACTGCCTTACAATTCACACAGTCACACAATTCATCACTTGCTGGTCTACAGCTAGTCATTAGGGTCAGGGCTGTCTACCCTTTACCCCACAGGGCTTGTTCAGCCTTCTGCTCAGCTCCAGGACACATCACTGATTTTAACTGGCCCTGAAGCATGGAAATCAGTTTTAATGAGTACAATACTTGAAGGAGGTTTTCTGCATGGCTGATTCTCAACTGGAGATTTCTCTTTCCACCTATGTCTCATTTCATACAGCATTTGATAACACACACCATTCCCTACCCTACAAAGGATGCTTGAGTCTTTCTGACCTACAGTTACATAAGATTAGGTGAAATCCTTGCTAGCGGTCTGTAAGTCTAGGCAGCCTCATGAAATGAGCTCCCCAGTGCTCTGAAAGCTGTAGGGAAGTACTGACATTATCACTCTGTCACAGTTGGGAGTAAGCCATGCTTAGGGAAAGCCAAACTGCTCAGCTTCGGGTTTGTTACGGACTGTTTTCAATTGCAGCTGTTTGTTTGAAATGACATCTTCCTTCCAGTGGGTATTTATTATCTCTCAACCCGTTAAACTCCCCAGAGCAGCTTTTGGGTGAGTTTGTCTTGGTGTTTAGCACCTTCTTTCAGAAAACAGAAAACCAGGTTGCCCAGTTTGCCAGCACTAATAACAGGGCAATGAGAAAGCCATGGATTTACTCTTTACGAAAGGCTCAATGCTTCATCAAGGTAGCTCCGCGCCTTGATGATGAAGCCTGCACATCAACCAGCAGGCAGAATACTGATTTCCCACTGTGAATGACCTCAACTTTAAGTGTGGACATTGCTAAAAGACAAAAATGCTTGTGCAAGGCTCAGAGTCCTCCCTTTACATGGAGGCACCTTTTTTTAGCTGAGCTCCAAAGCATAGAGATCTCAACACTTGTTTTGAAGTCAGCTGAATCTAGCAAGTCAGCCTGTTAGCTGTGTAAACATCAACCAGAGGCTGCAATTTCTTCACGACAACGTTGTCTTGGCCGTGTTTTGCACACGGGATCCAACTCAGATGCCTTCAGTATGTGGCAGAAGCTGAGAACATTTCATCACCAATGATGAAATCATATGTATGGTTGGACGGTTTAGGGTTTGGAACCAGTACTAATAAAATTCCAGCACAGAGTACCAGCAGAGTGAAAAAGAAAAGCTGGTTTTGGGCCAAGCCCGTAATTTCTTGAATGGAACACGTTAGATATTAAAGCTCCTTTTAGAATAATCAAAATTAGGATAATGGATTCATTTTTTTTCGGATCAGAAATAGTATGTGCTTGCTTTGCAGCTCGCAAAAGGCCTTCTCTTCAGGCACTACACTTGCTATGCTTTTCTGAATAACCAACACAGGCACACACAGGTATTTTCTGGTGCCTAAAGATTTCCAGCAACACACATCTAATTTTAAAACCTTTTCCATGACACAGAACCACTATGATTTCACAGAATAATCCTGGTTGGAAAGGAGCTCCTAGATCACCAAGTCCAACCATCCCCACACCAACAAAAAACCTCAGTCCCTGAGAGACTGACAGACACAGCCTGACCCCCTCCCTGCTGCCACTCAAGCAGGGCGTGAAGCACCATGGCTACAGGGTTCTTCAACACCTCCAGGCAGGGGGACTCCACCACCTCCCTGGGAAGGCCCTGCCAGTGCCCAACCACTCCAGCTGCAAAGAATCTCTGCCTCAGATCCAGTCTAACCCTCCGCTGCCTCAACTGCAGAGCAGTGCCCCTGCTTCTGTCAGCAGGCACCAAGGGGCAGAGGCCAACAGCC
>VZRI01009123.1:38461-50349 GCA_013397515.1 Upupa epops | reverse complement strand
CTTCTTGGCCACCTGGGCACATTGCTGGCTCAGATGAAGCCGGCTGTCTACCAGCACTCCCAGGTCCTTTCCAGAGTATCTTCCATAGGACTTGTCTCCCTAAGTCTACTGAAGTAATAGATAGTAGTATCAGTGAAGAGTAGTGAGTCCTTGCTTCAGTGACTTTCAGTATTTTCAGATCCTTGTTAATATCATCGTTAGCTGGACTCAGCTTAATTATCAGAAGGCAGAGTGTCTGCACTTTTCCACACTCAGTGGTCAGTGTTTACACTAACACACTGCTCACACGAATAAAAAGATTAGCACTGGAATGCAACCCTGAAGATTTTACTGGAATGACTGTTACAACTACAATCCACCTTTTTGCCCAAGACAGCACAGTACTAACACTGAGAAAAACAGACAGTATAATCATAACTACAAGACTTTTGGAATGCAGTCATCTTCTTAGGCTTCTAAGAAGATCATTAAAGCTTCTTTAAGATGATAGCTCATGAAAGTTGTAGACTTCCACTGATTCCACAGAAAGCTATTATCATTGTGTATTAAAATGTTACTTTATTTTAGTTCTTTAAAGATTGCTTCCATGCAGTGAAATGCTCATTAGTGAAGGTTATTAAATGCTATATTAATTGGTATCTAACGATATTGATCTTATTATGGCTTTACCTGACCCAGTAAAAGTGTCAAGCGATCCATCTCCAGTTGTTGTTGTTGTTTCACTGCTGTTCATAGGTTCTGTTTTGACTGTAAGAAGAGACACTACATAGAAGAATAAGTAGACATGAGATTTTACTTCTAAATTTACACTAGTCCTCATGCCAGTCCCACTAGAGGTAGTCCAGGTAGAACAAGCATGCGGTGCAACAGCTTCAACCTTCGCTCCACCACCATATCGAGACAATCTACAGCTGCTCAGAGTGGGATGGTCATGCATCTACTTAGCATTTAATCTGTGCATTCATCTAACCAGTGGTTTTAGCAACTGCAATATCTTCTGGGGAGATTTCAACCTAAATCTAATTGATTCTAACAATTCCCTAGGAGTAGCAAAGGAAGGAAACAGCTGTCAAGGGATACAGCACATAACAAGAATAGTTTTGCTTGACAAGTGATTCAATAATAATGCAGTCTTATGCTCATAGAGAAGCAAATTACTTTCACAGTGCCAGCATTCTGCCTTCCCCCTTCCCCTTTTAGAGAGTCTGTGGGGGGCTTTTGGAGCCAGGTCACCAGCAAGCAATTTTCCATAAATGAAGAGGGAAGTTTAAAATAAGAAAAAGAAAGGCAAAAGAATTAGAGGAGAACACAAACAACAGCCAGCACGAATCAGTTTCTCCCTCAAGTGGTTACCACACCCCTGGTACACCCTGAACTCAAGGTATTTCTTATGGACTATTGTGCACTCCAAGCTGTAACTGAAAGCACTGCAGAGGCAAAGTAGATTTCAACCTTTAATATGGTATTGAAGAGATCATCTGGCATGGCCTTTTGCAGCGGCATTACACCCCTTCTAATTGATTTGGTGAGAAACAGCAGTACAGAATGCACTGACACTATTCATAAAATCATTCAGGTCAGAAAAGATCCTGGAGATCATCCAGTTCAACCAACAACCCTACTCTACCAAGGTCACCACCAGACCAGATCTCTAAGCACCACATCTAAAAGATCTTTAACCCCCTCCAGGGATGGGGACTAAATCCCCTCCCTGGGCAGCCTGTTCCAAGCCCTGAGCACTCTGTCAGTGAACAAATGTTTCCTCATGTCCAGCTAAACCCTCCCCTGGTGCAGCTTGAGGCTGTTCCCTCTTGTTCTATCACTCTTGATCTGTAAGAAGAGATCAGCAGCCACCTCTCTACGACTTCCCTTCAGGTAGTTGTAGAGGTCTCCCCTCAGCCTCCTCTTCCCCTCAGCCCCAGCTCCTCATCAGACTTCTCTAGCCCCTTCACCAGCTTCATAGCCCTTCTCAGCACCCGCTCCAGCCCCTCAGTGTCCTTACTGAACTGAGGTGCCCAAAACTGACGCCAGTGCTTGAGGGACTTAATTTTAGACTGGCAAACATGGAACCCCCCAACATATTACCACAACTGCTCTGTGAAGGTCAGTTAGTAACTGTGTGTATTTACCACGTACACCTGAGCAACCTGCTCATATGGTTGCTCAGCACCAGTTGCTGCCCAGGGGCACAGAACAATGCCGGTGAGGATATACCCCTGTATGCTGGGTATTGAAATTCCAAGGGCAGAGTTTAGGAATTGTGGAGAAGCCTTTGCTGGGACAGCCAGGCTGGTAGGAACTCGTCTAACATCAGCCAAGTGAAGGTATTTTCTGTCAGCCAGTCACCTGATGCCTCTAAGGACACCAGCTAAGCTGACCAAAGCTCTCATCTATCAACATCACCGCATCCATGTTTGACTGCACTGGCACTAGTAAGGGGAGGAGGGATTTTCATGTTCTGAGCTGGCAATGTATTTACAAACCATGGCTCAGATTCCAGTCACTTAATCTCCCTTTATGTTCAGTTGTGAAAGGGAGGTACTTCCAGAGGGCATCTGAGTCCGAGCACAGCCTGAGCTGACCCCTTGTTCACCGCCCCTCTCACAGTCTGTAGAGGAAAAGATATGACGAAAAGGTATGGATGAGCCAAGTAAAGGTTTGGCTTTCTCACAGGATCAACATCCAGAACAACACCTACAGAACCAAACTGCTGCTCCTCCCTGTGTCTGTGAGCACAAGGAGATCATTGGGAACATGTGGGTCCTGTGTGAGCCGGCACTCCCACAACATCACATTCTATTTCATAGATGTATAGGCTCATAGAATGATTTGGGTTGGAAGTGACCTTAAAGATCATCCAGCACCAACTCCCTGCCATGAGCAGGGACACCTCTCACCAGACCAGGCTGCACAAGAGCCCCATCCAATCTGGCCTTGAACACTTCCAGGGAGGGGGCATCCACAACTTCCCAGGGCAACTGGTTAATGGATTCTACTTCAGGGAGTCATATGGGATGCTGCAGATTCCCACAGCTGCAGAAGTTACACTGAACTCAAAGGGAAGCCTATTTGGATCAAGTAGGGAAGAAGAGAAATCAGGATGTATTTGTCTTCATGACACAGACACCCCTGCAGTGTTGCCAGAGCCCCAGGGCAAATCCAGCCGTGCAGCACCTTCTTACACAAATAGTACAGTTCCATCTATCTGTGTGATGTTAAAGAATAGTTCATAGCGTGTCTTTTAAATGTGAAATTCTTTATATTATTGTTTCCTTTTAATAAAACTTCCCCACCCATATCTTGTCCCTGCAAGCAGCAGGATATAAATTTAGCATTAAGCCATCAGAGAGGAATTTTAGCCAGAGTTTTGCAAGCTGTTGTGTACTTCTCGTCGTGTCACTGGCTGCTATGTTCTGATTAAGAAAAAAAACAGTGACAAATAGGACACAAAATGAACACAGTCGTTCATAAAAGTAATCAATGGTTGCCATTCATCTGTTGAGATGAGAAAGCTGCTATTTTTGCTTTCATCAGATCAATGAAATAAACATAAAGATAAATCTTAAGGATTGTTTGTCATGAAATAATTGCTTCCACTCCCAGTCTTGTGGAACATGCACTGTTGACTGAAGCATGAGAAGTAAGGCAATTAATGAGTTTACTGTGTAAGATGTGCATCTTGTTTCTCTGCAGAGTGTAGATATCTATCTACATGAACAAACCCCAACCCTTAGTACCTTTCCCTCTTGCATTTTGAGACAGCATTCCACTATTGCCTATACTAAGCTACCTCATATATATCTAAAATATACCTACAAATTGATCCTCACTGCATCCAGATCCAGTCTGTGCCTAGGAAACCTTCCGTGATGAACTGAAATGCTTGCAGTTGTGCCTGGTTAATGCCAGCTGCGGTGCACTTCCATCAGCACCTGGAGTCACCGTCTTTTCCTCTCCCCATCAAGCAGAAAGGGATTTAAAACAAACCTTAAAAAAAGCCTCGCATGTGCTTGACTTGTTGAAAATAAAATGTAGACAATAGTTTTACATGTATACTTGATTGGAGACAGCTCTACCTTGTCACCTTCAGATTTCGTCACAGGAAGGCACTCATCGAGGTCCCTCCCCGATACAGCTGGAGATTTGGAATATTACCTCCCTTTCTCTATGTTGAATGCTAATTAATTAACTAAACCAAGAGGGGAAGTGGTGCCAGCAGTGAAGACTGCACATGCTAGCAGAGATGGGCTGCCACAATTGTCAGGGGCTGGGGCGTATGATGTGCAAGGACAGACAGAAGCAGCTGGGCTTCTGTCGTAGGAAGAGAAAGCTGGGAGCTAATTGCTGCCTGCAGCTATGTAATGGAAAGGTGCAAAGATGACAAAGGATAAAGGCACTGTGCTCAGAAGATGCCCTGTGAAATGACAGGTGGCAACAGACAAAAGCTGCTTCAAGGGAAAAATCCAATTACATCTAAGAGGAAAATTCCTCACCCTGAGAGCAGACAGGCCGTGGGACAGGTGCCCAGAGAGGCTGTGGTACCTCCACCTTCGAGATACTCAATCCTCAGCTAGATGCTGCCCCGAGCAACATGATCCAACAGCGAAGTTGACCCTGCTCTGAGCTGGAGTTGGTCCAGATGACCTCCAGGGATCCCACCCAAACTTCATTATCCTAAGAACTAAGAATACAGTTCCCAACAGGCAACAGCTTCTACAGCCCAAGTTCTTTACTCAACGAATGGATTTAGCAGACTAACACTACTACTGCTCTGCCAACCTCTTTTTTTTCTCCTAAAAAACCTTTCCACATGAAGGACTGGAAATAAACACAGAATTTTAGGGGCAAGAGATGCTACTACTACACACTAAGCAGGACAAGTAAGTGTGGAAGCTACTAGAGCAAACAAGTCTGACTGTAATCTCACACACAACAATAAACCACACAGGTTGCCATAGGAATAAAGCTCCTCTTTCTTTTAGCAAGCTCTAAGGGTTTTCCTAGGAATGGACTTAACCAGAAGCACAGATCTATGGAATTAACTTATTTAATGCAAGCAATGCAAGAACTTTCACAAACATTTCCTCCCTGCTAATAATTAGTACTTACTTATCTACCTCCCATATTTATCTGACCATGCTGAGCAGTTAACTGATGGGACAGACTAAGTTAGCTCAGCCTTTCCTTACACTGAGCTGGAGCTTCACATGGAATCACTTATTTCAGGGTAAATGGTCTTATCTGAACTGTTGTTTTGGTAAATTCTCTGTGAATATGTGGTTTGAAACCTCAGCCTGAGGTCTGCTCTTTTTTTTTGAAGTAAAATCTCTGAGATTTTTGCTAACTTGGGTGCAAAACTCAAGAACCTGTGTAGAGTCACAGTTGATGCTACATGTTTACACCTAGCATGAATCCCCTACGTACTGCACATGCAGATATATACTTATATATCATTGTAAGTAGTTAACTGTACATAAAACTCATACATGAAAACAACAGCTTGGAAAATCTGGCCAAATGTCTGTAGAATGGGAAGTAGCAGCACACCAGACATCAGCTTTTAATTAATAATGCTAGTAGCAGTAGGAATAGTAACCAATACGTCAGCCTTGATTTGTGCTCAAGCAATGTAGAACTCAGAAATAAAAGATAAACAAGTGGGGTTCTGTGGGAATCCATTGGTCTGACTTCCAGCAGCGCTGACTACTGGTACTTCCCAGCAATGCTAATCGTCACCGTGGCTCACCCAGTCTCTCAGAGCAAGTTAAGCAGGTTAAATTCTCCTTGCTCATCAAGTGACTTTTAAGTATTGCAAGATAGCGATGTATTGCAACTCCCTAACAGTTTTCTGACCTCTGAGAAGGGGTTGGGAAAAGAGGGGTAGGAAAAAACACCATGGAAATGCTTAAACTGCATAACAAAAGAACAGAGCAAACCGAGAGAGATGTTACACAGCAGTCACAGAGGCACGCCACCACACACATGCACTGTACCAGGGTCTCTCATACTTGTTGCAGAAGAGGGAGTACTGCAACTCAGCAACCAGTCTGCAGTATTTAACACAGTCATGTTGTCTCCTGAGAACAGCAAGGGTATAACGGTTCATCTTCCCAACGTCTGCTCAGTGCACGTGAACAGTCTTCAAGGCAAGTAACTGGGCTGCTTTTATGTTTTAAGTCTTTTAACTGCATTGTATGACGTTTATGAGCATCACTCTAAGTGATTTGTTGAATTACAGTATAGATTATAGAATATATAGTATGTATAACATATAATATGTACAATATATAGTATGTATGACATAGTATGTACAATATATAGTGTGTATAATATATAGTATGTACAATATATAGTCTGTATGACATAGTCTGTACAATATATGGTATAAAATATAGTATATATAATATATAGTAAGTATACTATATAGTAATATATAGTATAATATATAGTATATAGAGAGACATCTATTTAGTAGCATTCTTTACTGATATGCCTCAAGTCTTCCCTTCTCCTTATGCTGAGGTAAGTACTCTATTTAAAAACAAATAGGCTGAACCTTCAGCCTTTCTCCACAGAGCTTTGTTAGCCTCACAGGCACACACACTTTTTACTGACATTGACAGATTGGGGTTTTTTTTAAGCAGGGATAAGTACCTAAAATGCTTTGCATTGTGGCCAGCAAGAATGAACTCAGAGAAGTTTCTCAGTGCCAAGTGTTAAAATAGACAGCAACGTATTAACTGCAGAAAAAAGAGGGCTGCAACTCTGGTTTGACTTGTACCCACGGTGTCACTCTGACGGACACTAATGGGAACAGGACTCCATCTCGGAACGCAGGACTCTGCTTTCCACCTCTCCAATTCAACTGCAGCAGAATCTGAAAGTCTTTTTCTTGTTATCTGAAATATTTATCTGAACGCCTTGGGACAACTGTGTTGTAGCTGCACGGTAATGCTGTCCCTACAGTAATTACCAGTAACTTTTGAGGTAAAGGTCAACATCTCTTTATAACAAACTCTGATTACCTGCCAAGAAAAGGAATGAGTTTATCATGTAAAAACAATTACCTAACCCTGATTTGCATACACTTCTCTCCATAGCTTCTAAATTAAACTAAATCCACGTAGCTCGGCACCTAAGAGTAAATTATTACTCAGTAAGAAAAGATGAAGCAAGAAAATGTGATCTCTTTTAAGTTACAAACAGGGATAACCAAACCTTCAACTCTTTGTTCAATCGTTCCAAGGTTTTCCTAGTTTCACCTTTGCACAGTTCTGCCTCTTAATTCAACCGGTGCAAAGGGGGAGCAGTACTGTGTGAATTCACAGGATAGCATCAGGATGACTGCCATATTTTTCATCGTTCTTACTGGGTTAATGAATGGCTTCATGTTCATCCTAGAAATCATGCTTTAAAACAAAGCTGCTGACTGAAAACCAGCCAAAACCTTCTGTGTGCCAGCAGGGTCCCAGACTTACCTCCTGTTCCATTCGTTGTAACTGATGTGCTACTGAGAGTGGGCTTATCCAGTTTGGAACCACCCTGTGCATCACTGCTCCCAACAAGATTATGAGGACTGGCTAGATCTTGCATTTCCATAGACCTGTGAAAGAAGAAGGTGACAGTGTCTGAACACATTTTGACTCGAGCTGTATTAATCTGACTTCCTAGAACACCTTTTTTTTACACAGAGAGTCTGTAATGCAGCCAGAATAACAAGCCAACACGGGTTCCTTTAAGATTTCCTTTGATTTTTACCCAACCTAGGAAAAAAAGCTGAGAGTTTGATGTGAACAGCAATGACTCCAGTATTTTCCACTACACATTATGAAGTAAATGACACAGGCTTATGAAATTGCTTGAAGAGCGTTTATAAGATGAGGGATACAAAGGATAAATGTAGGATAAAAGGGATACAAGGATAAATGTAGGTACACGGGCATTTCTTAGAAGAAAATAGAGAAATCAGTTGAAAAGGCAGTCGTTATACAGAGTCAAAATGAGAACCTGTGCCCCTGGTTATCGGTGTTCCTACCAGCATCCACTGCACCCTGTTCCAAGGCCTGATGACCCTTTCAGTAAAGTTTTCCTACTCACATCTAACCTAAACCTCCCCTGGTACAACTTGAGGCCATTTCCTCTTGTCCTAACACTTGTTCCTTGTGAGAGGAGACCAACCCTCACCTCTCTACAACCTCCTTCCAGGTAGTTGTAGACAGCAGTCAACTGCCAGCCCCCTCTTCTTCAGTCTAAATAGCTAGAAAAGTCTTCTACTCACCCTGCATTTGTGTTCTAGAGCAAGCAGCCTCCAAGTCCACAGAGATGCCAAGTTAATGAACTAA
This sequence comes from Upupa epops, assembly GCA_013397515.1. Taxonomy (NCBI): domain Eukaryota; kingdom Metazoa; phylum Chordata; class Aves; order Bucerotiformes; family Upupidae; genus Upupa; species Upupa epops. Next base: position 42,007 of record VZRI01009123.1, on the reverse strand, counting down.
TTCTACCTTAGGAGTAGGACTTTCACAGACAGACATTTTTCCTGTGTGAGTAAAAGACATCTTGCACTTACTGAGAGCCTCTTAAGGATAAAAAGGTTATCCACAGCAATGAAAACTTTCACAAAGCCATGGATAAACACGGATACTTATCCTGGGTGCTCTATTCTGTGTGAATAAGTAAGAGGATTATTTTAACATATCCCTAAGTGATTTATTTATTGACGTGCACGCGTTACCTCCTGTGACACAGATGTCATTCACTTCATCTTTCTGAATGCATTTCCTTTCCCTTCAGCCTCAAAAATTCTCGGGAAGATGCAGCAGACCTACAAAACTCTTCCAGTTGCAGTGAATCGAAGGATTCAGGAAAAATGCTTAATAAAACGCATGAAATAATTCCAACATCTTGAATTCATTTTGTCAAACTAAATGTTTATCAGAGTCCCGCTTTCACTGACTTAATCAGAAACAGGTTCAGGTTCAGCGTGTGTTTTCCTGCACTAAAAAAATAAGAAGGGTGATTTCTGAAGGGCCAATTAATATCTCTAAGTTTATGAAGTTATTAAAGCCTGTTCTCCAGTAAACGCGGGGTGTTTCAGTTTAGAAAGAAGCAGCCCTATTGTTAAAAACTGCTCTGTACAACTTTATTCTCCACTTCTTGTTTCTCTGCCAGGCTGTTTGAGCTTTGGGTTCCCCCACTCCTTGCGTTGTCTCAGACAAGATTTTAGAGTAACTAAAGAAAACACCACATTGGATAGAAAGATAAATCTGGAGTGGAAATGGGTTCCTCGGTAAGAAGATGGTTTAATTTTCTCTTCACTGTCTGAAGAGCGTTCGCATGATCCCAGGCTTCTGAGAGAGAACCTGGAATCTGGCAAGAGTGGCTCGTCTTTTATTCTGCTTTGGCTCTGCTCTACGTCTTTGAAAATTGGTATTTGCACATGCTTAGAGGATCATTTCAGAGGCTTACTGGAAAAGTCTCTAAAAATCCCACTCCACACAGCAGTCTCCCTGCTCTCTGTGGGTTTTCACGCCAACCGGGATGGGGACAATCCTACCAAACTGAAGCATGAAGATGGCTGTGCCTGAAGCCTGAGCCTTCCACATGAAAGCACATTCATTCCTCATCTCCAAGTGACATCTTTTCATCTTATTTTTTTCCCCACATACTCTACTTCACTCTATTTCAAACTCCTTTACAAACATTCCAATGTACAAACAAAGCACTTCAAATTCTAGTCTCACCAGAACACGTCACACAGGACCTGGATGAGGGGATCGAATGAACGCTCAGTAAATTTGCAGGTGACATGAAATTAAGCCATCTGCTTGAGGGTAGGGAGGCACTGCAGAGGGATTTGGACCAGCTGGAGAGATAGGATGAGGTTTAACAAAGCCAAGTACTGGGTCATGCACTTCCATCATAACAACCCCCAGAAGTGCTACAGCTGATCCAGAATCAGGAGCTGATCCAGTTTTGGGCACCATAGTGTAAGAAGGACATTGCAGTGCTGGAGTGGGGCCAGAGAAGGGCAACGAGGCTGGGGAGAGGTCTGGAGAACAGGCCCTGTGAGAAGCAGCTGAGGGAACTGGGGTTGTTTAGAGAAGATGAGGCTGAGAGGAGACCTTATGGCTCTCTACAACTACCTAACAGGAGGTTGTAATGAGGCTGGTCTCTTCTCCGAAATTACTAATGATAGGATGAGAAGAAATGGCCTCAAGCTGTGTCAGGGGAAAGTTAGATTGGATCTTAGGAGGAAGTTCTTTACTGAGAGAGTGGTTGGGCACTGGATCAGGCTGCCCATGGAGGTGGTGGAATCACTGTCCCTGGAGGGGTTTAAAAACCAAGTACCTAGCACACTTGAGGGCATGGGTTGGGGGTTAGGGAGATGCTGGGATGAGGGCTGGACTTGATGATCCTGGATGTCCTTTCCAGCCATGAGGATTCTATGATTCTAAATGCTAATTCCTCACTGCACAGAACCTGCAGCAAACCCAAACTACAAGAGAGTAGAAAGAAGGATGAGCTAAAGGCTATTTAAAATCAACTTACTGAATTTATTTTCTAAATTAGTCAGTACAATTATATTTAAAGCATTTTAAAGGATGATTCTTTTTAAAGCTATCTGTTAAGAAATGCTCTACATCATTTTCTTCAGCACAACCTTTAATAAACCTCACCGGGGCAAACCCCCACATTACTGGGTTGCTTGGTTGGGGCGATTTTGTTAGTCTCCCCCTGCTTTTCTCATACCCCTCCTGTTGTAACCTCCAGCTCTTACACATCTCAAACTTTCTCACAGAAACCAGGCGCCTTGTCCCATTAAGATGTCAGCTACCTTGGAGCTTCTGAAATTAAACAAACATGGAATTTCCCTTTATTTAAAATTAACTTGTAGAGCAGTACTGAACCGCGGGGAACAGAGCTGTTCAGTCTCAGCTGTACCTGTTCCCAAGTGCTGTCACCCCATCTCTCAGGCCAAGCACACCGTTTTGAAGACAAATAGGGTGGGATATTTTTTTCCCCATTTCCCACTGATTTTTCTATTTTGGACAGATTTTTCAGGCACATTCTCAACATGACCAGCAATTACTCCTCTCTTCTATGTGTAGTCTGAACGAGGTCATACAAGTCTTTGATAAAATATCTATAGATATCATCAGTCCTAAAAAAACTGCATAAAATCTACTACGAAGTTTAAAACAATCAATAAAAATAGATAAAAGAGAGCTAGAGATTTTTTCTAGGTTTATTTTTTCCTATTTTTTGTTTAGAAAGCTGGGATTTTGTTTGAAACCAGGGATTTCTCATAGTTACAGGAAATAAAGTCATCAAAAAGAGGTTACACGGAGCCTTTCACAGTCCTCAAAACCTACAGCGGGCAGTTAGAAAGGAGGTGGAGAGAGGAGGCTTTAGGAAAATGAACAGGTTTCCAGGGTGTCTGTGCACCCATATGAATACTCGTGCATTAACACATAGCTACACAACGACTTGTAATAGTTCTTTGGTGTTAAATCCGCATGCATCTGTCTATAAATGCATAAACATACAAGAAGAACCTTTCCAACATCATTTCACCAATGCCTGCCACAAGCACTGCAACAAGAATATTCCTCCAGTCACCATTTCCAATCATTAACCCTAAAATACAGGTTAAGAATGTTTTCTTTTAGGCTGGGGGATGAGAGGCTTGAAATCTGCCCAGCAGAAAAGGACCTGGGGGTGCTGGGAGACAGCCAGCTTCATAGGAGTCAGCAGGGTTCCCAGGTGGCCAAGAAGGCCAACAGCATCCTGGCCTGGATCAGGAATAGCATGGACAGCAGGAGAAGGGAAGTTCTCGTGCCCTTAGAAGGCCTCGTCACGAGTACTGGATTCAGTTCTGACCCCTCACTAAAGGAAAGACATGGAGATGCTGAAATGGGTCCAGAGCAGAGCTACCCAGCTCATAAGGGGTTGAGAGAACCAGTTGTGTGAGGAGAGGCTGAGGGAGCTGGGCAGAGTTAGTTTGGAGAAGAGGAGGTTGAGGGGGGACCTCCTTGCCCTCT
>VZRI01009123.1:20055-38347 GCA_013397515.1 Upupa epops | reverse complement strand
GTGGGGATGGTTGGTCTCAGTGCTCTAGGAGCTCCTTTCCAACCAGGGTTATTCTGTGATTCTGCATATTTTTATACTTAGTAATTATTTGCTGAATTAAAGATTTCTTTTAAATTAAATTCTTATAAAAGAAAAAAGAGATTATCTAAAATGGAAGAAGAAACAGCAAAACTGATGAGATAAGTGTCCTCCCCTGAGCTGACTGCCCCTATTGTATTCCCTAGCCCATCAATGCTCTCCTCCTTTCTATCATCTCAAGCTAAACAGATGGCCAAAACAGCAGATCTTTTGTTATTCTGGGCACAACCTCCCAAAAACCTGCTCCTCCATCTCTCCAGGCCCGCGACCCTGCCATCAGCTGCAGTCCAAGTAACGTTGCTGGACACTACAAGATCTCCCTCCTACTCTCCTTGAGGCCTCATTTAACTTGTAGAGCGATCTGATACAGTGCTAGGAATCGGTAAAAAACGTCATGTTGTAGTGATAAAAGCAGAAATGCTCTTCAGAGCTTTATTTTATGACTTTTTTTAAGCATCCAGACAGCAAGGGCTAAACTTTGCCATCACCAGGGATAGAGGGTGGATGCTAGCTGTACGTTTTCTGCTTCTCATGGGTTCCTAAGTAGGATGTCAACTTCCATATCAAAAAAGTAAGAGAAGGAAGGAAAACTGGTTTCAAGCTCAAAGGGGAATGACCTCTACCCAGCGTGGAGACAGTCCCAGCACAAAGCGAGGATGATTTGAGGAAAGCTGCCTGACTTTGTTCACTAGCCTTGTCGATCCCAGCCACTCTGCTTCTCTTGCAGAGGATGGGTCTCCTTTGGGACATGAAGTGTGGATGTGATTGCATCTCACGATCTTATCCCACAAATGCCCATTGTCCCTCTCTTGGCTACTCATGCTTTAATTCCAGGAGAAAAAAAACCCTCATGCAGACAGTATTACTTTACAGGAGCTGTCTGACAAGCAGCCGGTGTCAGTGCTTGGGCTGCCCTCGGCGCAGAGGGCTCAGCTGAGAACGGGGGCGAGCAGGTTTGGTGACAAAGGCCAGCATTGTGCTGCCATTCCCAGCCAGAGAAACAGGACATTTCTTTCAACAGCACTGCACCTTCTTCCCCAGCCCTCCTTCCCATTTCTCCCATCCGAGTTTTGCTATCGCCCTCCCTTTTTGATCCTGTGCCACCGTAAGATTTTCTGCCCTTCCTGCCAACCGTCAGGTAGTTTTTGTCTTCATTCCATCTATCCTTCATGCTTTTTTTCACCGTAGGAGCCAAAGGCCATAGCGTTTGTTAACCTAGGGTACAGCTGCTGCTGTAGTAATAAGCAGATACTGTTCTAATGAAAGGAATGCACTGATTTGTCTTCGTGGGTGCAGTGAGATGAAATAATCCTTTACAAACCAAGGGTTGGGGGTTTTTTTGCTGTAAAAACTGACATTTTGAAAGAAATAATGACATTTGAAAAGACAAACTGATGTTTTCTTTCCCTGCCTGAGGAATAAAATGAACGTAAAAAGCTTCAGGTTTGCTCTGGTGATGACTACATGAAGCAACAGACACTGAAGACTTGCATTGTCACCCTGTATAATTGCTGGAAATGGTTATTTGCTTCCAAGTCAGTAACTGAGTAGTTCCCCTGCTTTCTGACTGACTGGGATGGCTGACTGCAGTTTCATGCCATCTACTGTGGTTTGCAGAAAACCAGCACTGTCTGCCCTGGTGCAGTTCAGTTAGCCACAAATTACATGATTTTCTCACCGCTGCCTGACTTTTATTGGGAGCAAAGTGTCTCCTCCCTGACACCACTGGAAAACAAAGCTAAATTCACTTGGATTTCCATGCTGGTAGATAAAACAGAGAAGTCTGTGCTGACTGATAATCAGCGAACAAAGGGTTGAGAGACTGTGAGAGCAGGACTATGTAGGGGGCAGAGGACAGACTGGCATTGCTTCCCATTCCTGTCTATAAAGATGTGAGGGGTGGGTGTCAGGAGGATGGAGCCAGGCTCTTCTCAAGGTCATCTGGTGATAGGACAAGGGGCAGTGGGTGCCAGCTGGAACAGAGGAGGTTCCCTATCAATACCAGAAGGAATTTCTTGCCAGGGAGGGTACCAGAGCACTGGAACAGGCTGCCCAGGGTGGTTGTGGAGTCTCCTTCTCTGGAGCCGTTCCAGACAGGCCTGGCTGTGTTCCTGTGTGACTTGGTCTAGGTGATCCTGCTGTGGCAGGGGGATTGGACTGGATGATCTTTAAAGGTCCCTTCCAATCCCTAAGGATTCTGTCATTCTGAAAGCCATTTCTGGATTCTTCTGTTGGGCATGTCGCCCATTATTCCAAAGCCAACAGGTATTAAGGGATAAAAATTAAGACAAATCAGGAGTGTGGGGGTCACAAAGTATTTACTTCAGCAACACCTTCCAGCTCATCTTCTCTGCGCTCAGGAAACAGGCTCTGCACTAATGAAATGGGCAGGCTGTCACTAAAAGGCAGATAATGGGGACCCTTTGCTTTTCACATGACTGCCCTTCCACCTAAATTCTCCCTCCCCATCCTGCAATTCAGGGTTGGTTTGATGTGATGAAGGGAAAAGACAGCTTTATGTGGGGAATGGTGAGATTCTGATGGCATAAAGCAATGTGCACACAAAACAGAGAAGCTGTGCAGAGCGATACCTTCTGGCCAGCTGCATCCCAGCCTCTGAGATCTTTTCTCTAGGGTATCCAAGTGTCACAGCCACGGATTTGATGTGATATGATTTTAGCTCAGGGTCTATGCTCCAGGCACTGGAGGAAGTGCCTGCAAAGGCGTATTGTGCTGTCTGAACAGATATTTCCTGTCTTCTCAAATCAAAAGGCAGCTGTTTAGAGAAAAACACTTGAGAAGCCAGATAGAGAACATCTAAGTTAATCAGCAGTGAGGACCTGGTACTGATAGAAGATGCGAAAGGATGCTAGAGAGGTCAGTTCTCTTAGTCTATGCACAGGTTGGCCCATCCTGAACTCAGAATCACAGAATCATTACAGTTGTGAGACCTATAAGACCATCCAGTCCAACGGGCAACCTAACCCCAACCTGACCACTAAACCATCTTCCCTAGTGCCAGATCTGTGCAATTTCTGAACCCCTCCAGGGACAGTGACTCCACTCCCTCCCTGGGCAGTCTGTTCCAATCTCTGACCACTCTGTCAGTGAAGAAATCTTTCCTGATGTCCAATCAAAACCTCCTCTGGCACCACTTGAGGCCATTTCCTCTCGTTCTATTGTTTCCTCCTTTCAGATAGTTGTAGAGAGTGATAAGGTCTCCTTCTCCAGACCTAAACAGCCCCAGTTCTCTCAGCAGCTCCTCATCAGACCTGCCCTTTAGATCCTTCACAACCTCATTGCCCTTCTCTGCACCCGCTCCTGCACCTCAATGTCCTTCTTGTACTGAGGTGCCCCAAACTGACCCCAGTGCTCAAGATGAGACCTCACTAGTGCTGAATGCTAACTTGGGCTGTACCAGAGTGTGCCAGCTAGCACATGCCAAAGCCACGCTAGGCGCTGCCCTGACAGCAGCACCGACCCCATGCCACAGCTCAGGCCAAGCCTCACACACTGGCACAAGCTTCGCCACGCAAGTTCCAGCGTGAAGAGCAAATACATAAAGAAAATGAAGCTCACATTTAACCTGATACTTAAGTGACAAATGGCTTCTGAAGTCATTACATTAGCATTAAATAAATCAAGGGAGATAACGATACCACTGTGGTTTCACAGGGAGCAGTCCAGTATTCAACTTACATGAAACACAACAAACTGGTTTACAGGCACTAGTGAGTGATGTCCTCGCTCACTGCAGAAGGGTTGGACTACGTGACCTCTGGAGGTTCCTTCCAACCCCGTGATTCTATGTTCTAACTTCAAGTCTTTGGATCACAGGGCCACATTTTCAATGAGCAGTTCACCCAAGTGCTCCCATTCCCACTTCTGATCACTTCCAGATGTGACGGGCACTTGCCGAGCCTGTGGTTTTTACAACATGATGAGCTGTGTCATAAACAAATAACAAACACTTCTGTGGAGATGGCTGCAAGGCAAACAGCAAGCCTGTGGCCTTCCCATGCCACAACGTCTGCAGAACAATTGCTCAGAGATCCGTCTGAAAAACCTCCTGGGAATTTCAGAGTCCGCTCTGTATTTTTGACAGGTGACCACACAATCACAGAATGTTAGGGCTTGGAAGGGACCTCTAGAGATCATCTAGTCCAACTACCCTGCCAAAGCAGGATCGCCTAGGGCAGGTCACACAGGAGCACACCCAGGCAGGTTTTGGACGTTTCCACAGCAGGAGACTCCACAGCGTCTCTGGGAAGCCTGTTCCAGTGCTCCATCACCCTCACAGCTTACAAGTAATCTCCTCTGCTCCAGCTTGCACCCATTGCCCCTTGTCCTACCACTGGACACCACTGAGCAGAGCCTGGCTCCATCCTCCTGATATAGTTATAAACATTCATGAGGTCGCTCCTCAGTCTCCTGCAGGCTAAAGAGACCGAGCTCCCTCAAGCCTCTGCTGATCTGTAAGATGCAGCCGTTGAAACCCCGCTGTTTACTGTGCTGGATTTCAAAACATCTCAGGGAAAACACAAGGCAGGACAGTCTGACTGGACTGGAAGAATGAGAAGTTTTGAAAGGGCTGTTAAAAGCCCTGATTCCCTAGGGACATTGAGCTGGCGATGCTCTGGCACCCAGGGTGAGAGGAAACACTCTCTTCCAAATGACACGTTGAGGACAGAGATGGAAGCAGCATTAAAGCATGGAAGGTCCTTCCAATCCTACCACAACAAAGAGGAATTTCCATGGATAACTTCATCACTGTGTTATCTTCCAGCTACCTATCTCAGACAGAAAGCGATTCAATTCCTCCTACTCTTTCCTAGGGCGCAGGAGACCTCCTTTTGTGATGGGGTAGCCCTTCCACGCAGATCTGATGCACCCTCCATTCTGGGTTTGGCGGTGCAGTAGCTGGGGGTACTCTTTCAGCAAGGGGGCACACACTTCCTTCCCTTGACCATCACCACCACGAGTGAAGATGGAACAGGTAGGATCTATAGGTGCAGACACTGGTGCCTGCTCTGTATCTGCACTGTTAACTGAAACACAGTGAAAACATTACTAACTGCAGTATTATACTGACAGCTCCACTCAGGTAAGAGATCACAGAACTAGAGTGATTGGAAGAGGTGTCTGGGGATCATCTAGTCCAACCCTACTGCTAGAGCAGGTTGCACAGGATCACGTTCACGTGGGTTTTGAACATCTCCAGGGAAGGAAACTCCACAATCTCCCTGAGCATCCTGTTCCAGTGCTCCGTTACCCTCAAAGTAAAGAGGTCTTCCTGTACGTTAGGGTGGATCTCTCTGTGTTCCAGTTTGTGCCTGCTGCCCCTTGTGGGCACCACTGAGGAGAGACTGACCTCATCATTTAGATGTTGATAAGCATTGGTAAAATTACCTCTCAGTCTTCTCCAAGCTGAACAGACCCAGATGCCGCAGCCTTTCCTCATAAGAGAGATGCTACAGTACTTCAGCAAATCTGAAACTGGGAAATCTGGGATGAAAGGCTGGGAATTTTGCTGTTGGACTGTATGATGTAAGTATGAACTCACATTTTCATAAGTGGAGAGCAGAGGGTGGGTGATGTGTGCCTGAGGTCAAATAGAAATGTCTGTTCTATTTGAAACTAGTGAGTGAAAGGCGATTCTTCTTCGTCAGAGAGTGACCAAGGGAAAGCAGCTCTTTCAGGTTCGCTGTAGAGCAGGGACTGGGCCTCATTTCAATGCAGTATCTTCAGCCACCAGCCCCTGTGGGCTTTGTAAGAACTTCATCCACCCCCAGCAAGGATGAATTACAGTGACAGACCAAGCAGAACACAGGCGTTGGCCAAACTCAAGAGATTTCATGGGTGTCAGGAGGATGGAGCCAGGCTCTTCTCCAGGTCATTTGGTGACAGGACAAGGGGCAATGGGTGCAGGCTGGAACAGAGGAGGTTCCATACCAATATCAGCAGGAACTTCTTCCCAGGAAGGGTGACAGAGCATTGGATCAGGCTGCCCAGGGGGGTCGTGGAGTCTCCTTCTCTGGAGACATTCCAGACCCGCCTGGCTGTGTTCCTGTGTGACTTGGTCTAGGTGATCCTGCTGTGGCAGGAGGATTGGACTGGATAATCTTTCGAGGTCCTTTCCGATCCCTAATGATTCTACGATTTCATGTTCTGTTCAAGCTCCACATTTTAATGCAAACATTATGAATCTTCTTTGGGTTTTAGCTTGGGTGGGTTTTTCTTTTGGTAAATACAAAGCACAGGGTTACTGGCAAGCAGTCTTAACATGGGAACCATTAACACATCTCACTTTTACCAGTGAAGTTCCCCTTAAAAGTTAAACGTGATCTGAACCTTGGCTCCCAAGACAAATATTCTGGAGTTTACCTCATGTGGAGCACATTATGTTTGGCTCCAAAACAGTCTGTGTCAAAAGCAATTATTTCTGTTCTCTAATTGCAGTCACAACAATGAGCTGGGTTTAGAATATAAAATAAATATATGCAACGTTCTGACTGCCTGATGCTTTAACTGCTTCAGCATCTGACTGCTTCTGTTAAGTCCAGTAGACTTGGCTGCTTCTACACCTGACAGAGCAGGGAGGTTACTGCTTTTAGGAGCTCACTGCATACAAACCGAGTAAGAGAAAACATGATGCCCTGATGTACTCATGCTGCCTGCTCTTTACAACTGGTATCACCAAACCATTACACTTCATTTTGCTTAGCTGCTCGATTTCCCCAAGCCATTTTATAGCTTGAGACTCAAAGCATACCCGCAGTTTTTAGGCACCCTTTTAATTTGGGGTGAAGTACATGCTTTTCCTAAGAGTCAATAAATAGGTGCTGCTGAGGACTCTGGGGTACAATCACCCTCCCCTGAATTTTCCCCTCCAGTCACAAGACAGGGCAGGTAACAGCTGCAAATCTGTAACACCTCCAGTTCCAGCTCAGCCAGCTGGGGCGGTACCTGTCTGCCCCACAGAGACACAGGAGCGGGGCACAGGCAAGAGCCAGCACTCCAGCCTCTCACCGGAAATCAGCCTGCCTGCTGGCAACTGTGCCTTTAGAGCTCCCTCTGCTACAATCCCAGCTTGCACCAGATGGTTTGACCTTGCTGCGATGTCTGACATACCACCCAGCCTTTACAAACCATTAAACATCTACGTCTGTCCCGGTCCCGGGTTTTAAGCTGATGCACGTCTACATCGCAGACTTAAGACTAACTTTACTGCTTCCCCAGTGGTTAAGGGGCTGACGATGTGTGAGGCAGGGCACTAGGGTAGGGGGATGTTAATACTACCTTGATTGCTCTTTATAAGTCGTTTGTTTCTCATCAGATGTTCAAGTATCAGTGTTGTGAAAGAGGGGATAATACTGAAACGCTAAGGGGGGTGAATATGTTTCTCCAGTGCTATTTAGAGAAAGTCCTGAAAAGCACTGCATCGCTGAGAGAACAGGGGGAGTTTTTTCCCCTGTTTAATTTAATCTACATAATTGGAAGGAAAATAAGACACAAGCCTGAAATAACACGGGAATAAAACATGATCTTATGTCTGGTCACCTGTCAATTACCTCCACAGCAAAAAGCAAATAAAATCCTCAGCCCCCTTACAAATTCAAGTGACAGAGATTCAGCTGTCAATTGAAACAGCACTGAAATCAAGGATGGTCCTCCTCTCTACCCTTCTCTGTGCTCATGCCACACAACAAGTTCTACTGAAAGGTCCATCCACAGAACTGCTCCTTTTATTTGGGCACTGCCTACGCCTCTCCCCACAGATCTGCCAAGCATACCTTCCCACAGACTAGCTGCTTCGGTCCTGGGCCTCTTACATGACAGACAACAATCCCCTAGAAACTAAACCGAGACCACCACACGCTTTTTCAGATTTAACCAAATCCAGATTTGAGCTCACGCTTGCAAGGGTAGGCAGCTAGCGAAAGGCAAGAGGTTTTCATGCTTAAAGGGGAGGTAACGTTACCTCCGCTCTACGAAGGAAAACAATAATCAAATAATTCCCAAAGAAATTTGACAGCCATACGGACTCCGATCCCAGTAAATTACAGCACTTGGCAGCCAAACTGGAGAGCCGAGTGTGGAATTGCCAACAAAACTCAAGACACACGTTTGGGTATATGGAAAGCTTTGTGATTTCTAACACAAAGGAGCCTGCACAGGCATCTTAGGAGAGCCATAAAGAACCTTATCAGTTGGAAAGGACTGTGTAAATTCTGAGGATCAGATGAAAGTTTTTTGCCCTCCTCTCTTTTTTTTTTCAATAAAAGCATTCAAAAGGAGAAGATAGAACAGACAGACCATCTGCAATGTAACCACATAAAAGACCCCTGGGCAAATCCAAACCCATTAGCAGAAGTGCTTGACAAATCTGCCAAAAGAGCCAGATGCTGCTTATGGAGGAGTCTTTTTCCCTACTTGTCATCTGGATCTTCTGACTTCTGTTCCCCGGGGGAGGACAACGAAGACTGGTGCTCAGACTAAGCTAGGTGTGGAGAGAGCTGAGGCACAGAGCCACTCTCTGATAAGGCTATCTTAACCTAAAGAGAGCAAACTCACAATTAGTTTATTTGCATGAGGTCCCTTTCTGTTTATTTATCTGTTCTTGCTTCCTAGTTTGTTTTTTCTTCCCTAATGACTGATCAGGACCCTGCAGGAGGTGATTTTTGGCATGTTAGGTACTAGCACAGCCTATGAACTGCATGCTGCGTGTGTACTGTGCTGGCACACACATCGTACCAACTGATGACACAAAGCCGCGAGCAGTGGCTGACACACCAGAGGGCTGTGCTGCCATCCAGCGTGACCTGGGCAGGATGGAGAGTTGGGCAAAGGGAAGCCTGATGAGGTTCAACAGAAGCAGATGTAGGGCCCTGCACTTGGGAGGAACAACCCTATGCATCACAGAATCGTCATGGCTGGAGAAGATCTTTAAGATCATCAAGTCTAACTGTCCTCCTTACAACCCCAAACCACTAAACCATCTCGTGAAAAAGCAGAGAGTAGGAGCAGACCTGTTGGAGAGTAGCCTTGAAGAGAAAGACCTTGGTGTCCTGGCAGACAAGCTGAGAGAGTGTCCTTGTTGCCAATGCCATTCTGGGGTGTACTAAAGTGTGTAGCCAGTAGGTCTAGAGAGACAGCCCTCCCCCTCTACTCTGCCCTGGTGAGGCTGCATGAGGAGTACTGTGTCCAGTTCTGGGCTACCCAGGCCACAAGAGACAGGGAACTACTGGAGAAAGTCCAGTGGAGGGCAACAAAGTTGACTGGGCTGGGACTGTTTAGCCTTGAGAAGACAGAGGAGACCTGATCCCTGCCTATAAATATCTACAGGGTGGCACAGGGAGGATGGTGCCAGACTGTTTCCAGTTGTGCCCAGTGACAGCATGAGGAGCAATGGGCATGAGCTGGAACACAAGAAGTTTAATTTAGAAATAAGGAGAACCTTCTTTACAATGTGAGTCCTAAAGCCCTGGCACAGCCTGCCTCGAGAGGCTGTGGAGTCTCCTTCCCTGGAGATACTCAAACCCCGCACAGATGCAGCCCTGTGCAATGTGCTTTAGGCAGTGCTGCTTTTCCTGGGGGTTGGACTCACTCTTCTTGAAGTCCCTTCCAATCCTAACATCCTGTGATGCTATGTTAATTAATTCTTACCAGCATATTCTTCTATTCTATGTTAATCATCTCTTACCAGACAGTCTGATGGGCTTTAAATCGTGTCTGAACAGGTTGTGAAATATCTAGCCAAGAGCTTGCATTTAAAAACTACCAGAGGAAAACCATGACTCATTCAAAAAGTAACCTCTACCACCCTCAGAAGAGAGTATTCGTAGCTAAATGCCTGGGGTTTTACTGTCTGCATTCTTCCAGAAATCGATTCAATTGGAGTTGAAGCACAAAGTAGGCAGAACCAAATACTTCTACTATTCAGACTCACCAATGGGAAAATATATTTGGAGCATCCAAGAGGTCAAAGAAGCTGGAGCAGAGTCTGAATTAGTTCTCCTGTGCACTGCTGTAACGTGATCCGACGAAGTAAAAAATAGACCAAGGGAGAAAGAAACTGAATTCCTTCTCATTGTGATGATATGTGCTGTGCTGTGAGAGCCAGTGCTGTCATTTTATGGCTCGAAATCCCGTTCAGTTTTAGGATAAAGCTTTAAGAAACTACTGGATTAGGTAAAGCACTTGCTTGTATAAGCTTCAGCTATCTTCTTCTAATCAGAATTAGTATTTATCCTATCCTAAGACGTTCCTGGACAGTCAAAAAGACTACATTCTAATCAGTGCAGAAAGACATGCACTCCTTTTCCCTCTCTCTGAAATTCAGGAGGACCAGAGGTACCAAAACCTTCCTCAACTTACTCAGCAGATCAACAGATTCAGTATAATCCAGTCAAAATTAGGGGGAGGGAGGTGTAGGGAAGAAGAACAGAGATGGAAGTAGAAGGATGATAAATTGCTGGGATGGCTTCAGTTCTACACCCTCCACACACCTGCAACTCCAGCGAGAGAAAGAGGATGGAGGAGAGTGGCAACAGCCCTGCAAATGGATGGAGAATTGCATTTAACTGCTGCCATCAGTGCGTGTGTTACAGGGGCCCATCTCTCTATCCAGTAGTTAAGTCTAGTGCCTGACCAGACTGCTTATTCTTCAGTAGCCCCTTTTCTGCTTTTATTTGTTGGGATTTTTTCTTGCTACTGAGCTGCCATTAATTATTAGTTACAGACACAGCTCCAGAGCTTCCTTACTGCAAGCTCTCATCAACTCTCATAAACTCTCATAAACTCTCATTTAGGTTGACGTGCACTCACCATCCCATGGCCTGAGATGGCAGAACATACCCTCAGCACGTGTGAGGGTGGGTTCAGAGCCAGGGACTGCTAAATAAGCTGCACCTTTGAGCAGGTTCAGAAATCACAAGGCACTTTGGAAATCACAATTATGTCAAACTTATTATTTATATGAATACGTGGAGTAGAATCACAGCGTTAGAAGGGACCTGCAAAGGTCGTGTAGTCCAACCCCCCTACAACAAGCAGGGATATCATGCACCAGACCACACTGCCAAGAGCTCCATTCAGCCTGACCTTGAATGGCTACAGGGATGGGGCCTCCACCACCTCTCTGGGCAACCTGTTCCAGGGATCCCCCACACTCAGATTCAAGACCTTTTTCCTGATGTTTGACCTAAATCTCCCTTTTCCAGCTTCAAACCATGACCCCTCATCCTATTGTTCCCTGCCCTATTGAGCAGTTTTGCCACAGCCTTCTAATAGGCCCCCTTTCAGGGACTAGAAAGTCCCTATAAGGTTCCCCCAGAGCCTTCTCTTCTCCACACTGAACAACCCCAACTCTCTCAGCCTGTCCTCATAAGAGAGATGCTCCAGCCCTCTGAGTGCTTCTCTGTTCCTCCTCGAAAGAACTCCAGAGGAAGTCCTCTCAGAGCAGTTCCAGTCCTCCTCATAATTAACTACAAACATTCACATAAGAAAACTTCCTTCCTTTGACGAAGGCTGAGTGGAAGAAAGAACGATGAGAACAGTTTGAAACAGAGATGGGAACGCAGCAATATCCTGGGAATCACCACCTTTGTTGATATAACAGTCACGGGTAAGCTAATAATTACTCATGCCGATGGAAAATTTTCACACAGCTCAGTCTGGGATAGCAAGAAGGATTAGGTTTGTGTGTGCTGGTTACAGGATACCCTGGTTCAAATCCCTGCTCCAAGAAATATGCAATCCTTGCACCAAGTGGAACGACTTTCATAACAGCACAACGTTTAGGGCATTTCCTTAGGATATTTAAGGCATAAGGTTATTTTATATGTTTATTTACTGTTTATATCTATATATTAATAAAGAAATAGTTATATAGAGAGAGATAGAAAAGAGGTAACTAGGAAAAACTATGAAATCATGGAATGTTTTAAGAGTAGGTGATTTAAGCCATTATTCAGTTAGATTTTAACCATTGTCAAAATACACCTACACGAGCAGAAATGAGAGCACAGTTCTAAGGGGTCAGCNAGCACTGGAACAGTCTGCCCAGGGGGGTTGTGGAGTCTCCTTCTCTGGAGATGTTCCAGACCCACCTGGCTGTGTTCCTGTGTGACTTGGTCTAGGTGATCCTGCTGTGGCAGGGGGACTGGACTGGATGATCTTTGGAGGTCCCTTCCAATCCCTAATCATTCTTTGACTCTATGACATCTGGTTTGGGATCACACAGTGAGATTATTACGGCTATAACAAAAAACATGTTGCGCCTGAATTTAACACAAAACCCAGGATTTTATAACAGTCCTGAAATATTAAAAAATGCATTAATTTTATTGTTCAAGCCACAGGGATCCGCTAATACAAACCATCCCGTTACTACCCTGTGATGTAATCAGTTACCATGTGTTTGCACTCTAAATAGATTATTGTAATTTCTGTAAACATATCCTATATATTTTTAGAACTCCGGAGGCTTGATCCAGAGCCAACCCAAACCAACGGGCAGACAGTGACCAGTTTCAATAGGCCTTGGGTAACCAGAAGACTGGATTTCTAAAGCTAACGAACGAGAACTTCAGCAGCCAGGAGGTACCACACAGACTGCTCTAAAAATAGGGAAGACTCGAGCTGCCTATATGCCTGGAAATACAGAGTACATAGCAAGGCAACGTACTCCTCGTAGCAACTGCAGTGCAACTGTGGAGGATGCTGCCTGTCACTCAGTTACACAGACCCCCGTAGTCATCTCCCTAACAACGTTATGTTGATTGACTCCAACTGCCCAAGCGGCACACAGACTAAATAAGTGCACCCAACCTTTAATAAGTAACAGATTTGTATAAAACATTCCCCTGCCTGCAAGCTAAGCCTGCGTGCCCCAGAACGTAGCCTTCATGAGAAATCCTATGCCACAGCATCGTTAGGTTAAAATTGGAACATGGTGATACTTTCTGCCAGCCACTGTCTTGCCTGAGAAGTCTGGGCTTGGTTTTGCCAAACATTTCTCTTAGGTGAAGTGTTTATAACTGCAGTGGCCTCACTGACATGAATACTATACTGACAGACATATACTACCCCTCCTGTTGACTGGGTTTTTTCTCCTGCTTCCCAAAATGACTTGTGGCAGTCTTTCAGTTTCGACTTTATTTATTCTGTCTTTTCATAGCAAATTTGTGCTGCTGTATCTGTTCCTCTTTAGAGTTTGCCCCAAACCCAAGAAATACTAGCAGCTAAGTCACAAAGTGTTTCTTCCTGGCTAGAGAAGAGTCTTATTTCTGCTTGCATTCCCTTATGGAACTGAACAGCTTTGGAAAACAGAAGCAGAATGTGTAAAATCCTCATAAGTGCTTTCATTGCCTTTGCTCACACTGTGTATCTACGTGGGCTTCTTGTAATAACTCAGCAGTGCAACAGGTGATTGCTGGTGGAGTCTGCACTGTTGCTCAGGGGTAGAGGGATATAGCAAGCTTTCTCCACAGGCAATAGAAAGAGGATCAAATAAAAGGCACCTCAGAAGTGCCTACTTTCACTGCAGTGTGACATGAATCCCACCTCAGAGTCTAAATCAAAGCCCTCTGTGTATCTCATTTCCCCAAAAGCAGCCCATTTACCTAGTCTTAAGATTATCTCACAGAATCACTTTGAGCTCATCCAGCCCAGGCCATGACCTAATATCAGCTCATCAGCCAGACCAGGGCACTAAGAGCCTTGTCCAGTCTGTCTGCAAACACGTCCAGGGATGGGGACTCCCATCACCTCCCTGAGCAGTCCATTCTGGTGTCTGATCACTGTAAAACAAAGTCATTTGTGAATCACATTTGTGATAGAGATACTACAGAGTACTGCGTGCCTCCTCCTGTGTTTACAATCACTTCTCCACAATGACTATCATGAATAGTGTGGGCAGAAGGACAATTCCCCCCTGGACTGGGCACTGCTGAGGCCTCACCTCGAGTACTGGGCGCAGTTCTGGGCCCCTTACTTCAGACAACNCTGACATGAATACTATACTGACAGACATATACTACCCCTCCTGTTGACTGGGTTTTTTCTCCTGCTTCCCAAAATGACTTGTGGCAGTCTTTCAGTTTCGACTTTATTTATTCTGTCTTTTCATAGCAAATTTGTGCTGCTGTATCTGTTCCTCTTTAGAGTTTGCCCCAAACCCAAGAAATACTAGCAGCTAAGTCACAAAGTGTTTCCTCCTGGCTAAAGAAGAGTCTTATTTCTGCATGCATTCCCTTATGGAACTGAACAGCTTTGGAAAACAGAAGCAGAATGTGTAAAATCACTGTAAGTGCTTTCATTGCCTGTGTATCTATGTGGGCTTCTTGTAATAACTCAGCAGTGCAACAGGTGATTGCTGGTGGAGTCTGCACTGTTGCTCAGGGGTAGAGGGATATAGCAAGCTTTCTCCACAGGCAATAGAAAGAGGATCAAATAAAAGGCACCTCAGAAGTGCCTACTTTCACTGCAGTGTGACATGAATCCCACCTCAGAGTCTAAATCAAAGCCCTCTGTGTATCTCATTTCCCCAAAAGCAGCCCATTTACCTAGTCTTAAGATTATCTCACAGAATCACTTTGAGCTCATCCAGCCCAGGCCATGACCTAATATCAGCTCATCAGCCAGACCAGGGCACTAAGAGCCTTGTCCAGTCTGTCTGCAAACACGTCCAGGGATGGGGACTCCCATCACCTCCCTGAGCAGTCCATTCTGGTGTCTGATCACTGTAAAACAAAGTCATTTGTGAATCACATTTGTGATAGAGATACTACAGAGTACTGCGTGCCTCCTCCTGTGTTTACAATCACTTCTCCACAATGACTATCATGAATAGTGTGGGCAGAAGGACAATTCCCCCCTGGACTGGGCACTGCTGAGGCCTCACCTCGAGTACTGGGCGCAGTTCTGGGCCCCTTACTTCAGACAACTGAAGTGCTAGAGCAGGTCCAGAGGAGCCCCAAGGATGGGGAAGGCACTGGAGGGAAAGCCTGAATGAGAAGAGGGTGAGGGAGCTGGGTTTATCTAGCTTGCAGAAGAAGAGACTCAACAGGCACCTCCTTCCTCTCTGCAACTAACTGAAGGGAAGGTAGTTCAGGTGTGGGTCAGGCTCTTCTCCCAGGCAACTAGGCACAGGATGAGAGGNAACAAAGTCATTTGTGAATCACATCTGTGACAGAGATACTACAGAGGTTGGATGTTAGGAAGCCCTTCCTCATGGAAAAGGTGCTCAGACACTGGAATGGACAGCGCAGGGAAGTGATGGAATCCCCCACCCTTGGAGGTGTTTAAAGACAGACTGGACGTGGCCCTTAGTGCCCTGGTCTGGCCGATGTGGCGATGTTAGGTTACAGGCTGGACCTGATAATCTCAGAGCTCTTTTCTAGCCTCCACAGTTCTGCGATTCTGTGACTTCAATCTCAGCTACAGTTCCTTCTGCATCTGTGAACTTAGCTGTCTGTCAAGATATCAACAATTTTCTATAGATAAGTGCTGTCAAGGCTGATTTTTACTGTAAGTAGTGCAGGAAAGCATTCTCTGATATGCTGAATAGATGAGTACATTTCCTTAAAAGAAAAAACTTACATAACACGTTTCTTTCTATGATTCTATGATTCGAAGACAAACCCAGGCCAAGCAAGACAAAGAATCTGCTGATACACACATGTCACTCCAAGAATTCTCCTGACAAAGTTTCCACACCCAATTTAATTACTTCCCCACTGTAAAAACACTTTCCATCTGCATTTACTGTAATAGTTTCAAATCCAAAACCAACAGACTATAAAGCTAGCTAAATAAATGAATGATATTGGCCTTAGGTCCCCAGCCAGAAGCTGTTCTGTAAGGCTGAGAGTCTCCAGCATTCATTTTTATGCTGATGTTTCATTTTATGTGCAATGTTTTCACTTAAGCCTTGTTTAGAGAAGAATTACCTTGCTTCAGGCTTTAGTTTTAAGCTCTGTGCGGTGCCCTCTAGTGCAGCTCCAGCACAAGGTCTGTCAGAGGTTCCCTTGCCAGACCGAAGCTGCATGGTGAAGGGAACAATGACCAATAAAAATCCCACCTCAGGCCACGAACACGGCTCTGAGCAGTGTATGTTCCAACTGCATCTGATATATCCTCAAACCAAGGGTGTGGAGCTCAAGAGGAGAAGTATTTTTGCTTGAAAAGTCATCTCAAAATCCATCTGAACCTACAAGGTTTAGATTGACTCTTTGTAATGTGGGCACTTGGGAGAAACAACTGCATCCTGTTCCTCACGCTTGGTGTGAAGAAGGTAACAACCCCTCCAAGGAAATCAGCTGATGTGCAGAGCATTGTGATGACAGGTAATGACAGTACACTGGGTTCTGGATCCTCAGGTCTGCTGCACTATCTACTCTGATTAAACTTGTCGGATCATAGACTTCAGAGTCTTAAGAGCCTCAAGATGTAACAGTCTCCTTCGGATGTGCAAGACACTGGAATCTATGTGCAAGTGTTTTGCTAAGTTGGGATTCTCCATGCCATCAAATCCCTTGGAAAGTGCTCACCCCTTAGAATTTTAATGCAAAGCACTGCAAACCAGCAAGCAGTGAGGAAAATCATCCACTGGAGCTCCATCATTACAGAAGGTGCATCACTGATGGACAGGAGGATGCATGTCTCAACCAGTGACTGCTTCACCTGCTCTGCGTTACCCACACTCCATGTGCAGAACACCCAAGTTAAACCCAATTCCCTTTCCCTGTGCACATGACATTCAGAATGAGACTGTGTCACAGGTTTCTTTTTCAGGAATGAATGATCTCTTCCCAATCTATGAACATGGTGGTATCTTTTTCATAGCCAAAACCAAAGTGAATTCTCCTAAATAATATAAAATCTTAAAATCTACTACTGTTCAGTAATATAAACTGAAAATAAACGACATTATCAATAAAATTGAAACTGAAATACTGAAAATAAACTGCATTTCCAATTCCAGGAATGCAGAAAATGAATAAATGAGGAAAGAGATTTGACCACGCAGATTTCCTTACACTATGTACTTGTTCAGCTTTTCTTTTATGCCGATTAGGTGTTCAGGCACCATCTAACAGCCTAGCTGCTAGTCCACATCTTTCACTGGGAAAAGGGGAAAATCCAGAGTAAACCCCTCAAAATCATCCAACCATTTGGTTTTCAGCCAAGCACATCTCTTGCTCTGTGTGTGCAGCACAGCTCCGCCTCGCGCTCTGCCGCTGAGCTGCACTCAGGCAGCAGCTGCCCTCCGGTACCATACCTGGGATTCTGCGGCTCTGAACCATCGGACTCCGTACACGATTTCTTTACCTGTAAAAAGCAAACGGGTGCCAGTTACTCTTAGACAGAATACAACTTCCTCGCTCTTAGTAGATCCAGCTCTGCTCACCATGATCTCTATAAAGCACTCCCCGCATTTTACAGCGGCAGCATGCAGCACTAAACAGTGTGTTTCATTATTGCCCCAGGAGCCGCTGCCAACTGGGCTTCCCCAGGCTCCGTTAGCATGCAAAAAGCTCAGGTAAAACAGCTCGGCAGTAGCCTAACAAAGAAACTAAAGAACCAGGCTCTCTACTTCCAAAGTTGTGCTGCTCTCAGCTCAATACGAAAACGTTCTCCCAAATGATGCTGCTTCTGTTTCCTGCTAACGCTCCCAATAATAAACACCAGAGTCCTGGGGAAACCATAGAGTCAGCTCAATAGTTCATACAGCAAGCTTCATTTTGGCCATCTGCTAACTCTGTGTGAACTGCATTTTCCTACTGCATCCATGAACACATCACTGGATGTGAGGAATGCATCAGNGGCAGTGGTGCAGTCCTCATCCCTAGAGACATTTCAGAACAGACTGGCTGTGACACTAGTGCCACGGTCTCGCTGATAGGATGATGTTAGGCCACAGACTGGGCTGATGAGCTCAGAGGTGTTTTCTAGCCTCAACAGCTCTGTGATTCTGTGAATACATNTCTGATGAGGAGGGACTGAAGGAGATGGGGGTGTTTAGCCTACAGAAGAGGAGACTCAGGGGTAATCTCATCCCACCCTGTAACTACCTGAAGGGAGACTGTAGTCAGGTACAGGTCAGGCAACAAAGCAACAGGACTAGAGGGTAGGGCCTGACGTTGCACAAGAGGGTTAGGTTGGATGTTAGGAAGCCCTTCCTCATGGAAAAGGTGATCAGACACTGGAA
>VZRI01009123.1:0-16710 GCA_013397515.1 Upupa epops | reverse complement strand
ACTGGAAGGTTGCTATGTGGTCCCCTTGGAGCCTTCTCTTCTCCAGTCTGAACAACTCCAACTCTCAGCCTGTCCTCTTAAGATGTGAAGAGGCTCCACCATGCAGAGCTCTAACATGGAGGAGACAGACAGATAAGTACTCTTTGCTGATCCAGTGATATCTCAAAGCACACGTATGTGCTTTAAAGAAGTCTACTGCACAGACACTTCCCTACAGCAAATTACCCTGGTGAAAGCCCAAGCTTCTACCCCACAGTCCAGGGTAAGAGACCACATCTACAGAATGGCCCCTGGAATGGCTGGAAGGAGGACGAGGCATCCACTGATGCACCCTGCTGGCTCCTGTTCAGCCAGTTGTCACCCAGTCCTGCCAGGTCCCTCTCTCCAGCCACTCTGTAGCTGCAGGGAGTTACTATGGCCAAAATGGAAGCCCTCACACTTGACCTTGTTCAACTTCACCCTGTTGGCCTAAAATCACGGTCCTTAGCTCAGAGCCTGGCTGTGCAATATCAAGCACAACGAAGATCTGCTCTGCTACCGTGACACCCTTTGTTGGTGCTGTGAAACCAAAAATGAGGACATTTTCTTGACCTACAAATTCTTTTCATAGAATCCTTAGGGATCGGAAGGGACCTCGAAAGATCATCCAGTCCAATCCCCCTGCCACAGCAGGATCACCCAGACCAAGTCGCACAGGAACACAGCCAGGCGGGTCGCTGTCGGAGCCCGCTGGTCGGTAGTGAACTAACTGTAACTGTTCTGAACACGGACATGCTTTACAAGGAAATACACAAATCTTATCGAGAGAAAGCAGGGTTTGGGTGGCTAGATTCACACAACACGACAGCCATGGACGTTTTCTGACGACAAAGTCTCAGCGAAGCTCCTGCAAAAGCAACCACAACTGCTGGAGATGCCTAGAGAAAGATCCAAAAGCAATTCCCAATGGCTCCAAGTTCTCAGGTGAATTTTTTACAGTGAATCATTATGTTACGCTGCTACAGGGCTCGTAAGGGTCTCGGTCACTTAAGCCTAGTAATAATAAAACTAAATAAACAGTTTATATGGAAAAGCAGTATGAAATTAAATGAACATGTGTATGAAAATGTAATGCCGTATAGATACTCAGAAGGTTTCTGACTCAAAAACCCAAACACTGAGGCTACTGTTGAATGAAAGACCTCGAAGCAATTGAAGATGGATTTCCCCCCTGCACAGAGCAGGCACTGCACAAAGCAGTGCTTTAACTGGATTCCATCTTGAAGTAAATGTATCGGGACTCAGCAAATCTGAAATTGGTTGTCATGGCAGGGGAAGAGCGAGGAAAACCCTGATACTTGAATGAGCTTCACGGAGGAATCAACAAGAACTCATGGAGGTGAATTTAAGTCGCTATCACAGTATGATCTTAAAAATACATGAAGGTGTTATGAGCTGCTCCTCAGTGAGAACAAGTTTTCAGCTCATTGGTTAGACTGCTTTAGCTCTTCAGTACTGTCTTCCACTATCTCACTGATGACATTGCTATGCCACCAATTAAGTTGACAGCCCTAATGAAACTAGATTGAGTTTCAGTAGGCTGCTTTTAATTATTATTGTTTAAACGAAAGGGCAAATGACTTAAAACTTTGGAGTATGGAAGCAGACTGCCCTTTGTATTTTATATAGCACACAGATGAGACATCACATACATTTCCAGATCCTTAAGAGATAGGAGGAATAAGAACACTGTGGTTACTGTGTGGGAGCTTTTAATGTGTAGCATAACATAGGAGTGGAAGGAAGGGATGGGAACATAGAAAGCCATTGCTGTTGCATGACTACTGCTATATATTGTCCAAACAAACCTTTCCTAAGAGAGACATGTTCATGATGAACTGTATCACCACCACCCTCCTACCCCAAGGCTAGGACAGGAATAGCCCTGGTCTGCACTGCTCAGTGCTGTACATCCAACTTGCCATGAAACATAATCCAGAGGTGATAAATCAAGTTCCAAACACCCACCTGCAGGTTAGGTACCTAGATCTATCTAGGTTTGCCCATGAAACCATCTTTGCATCACTGAAGATACAGCAGTGAAGAGAAAGAAGGTCCCCATTTCAATCACCTTTGAACCAGTCACTGACTAATCACTTTAAGCAGCAGCTATCACTTACAAAGCTTACAGTAATGCATGAAACACTTCACTTATCTAAATGACACTCTTCACCATGCCTGCAGTAGTTCAGCTTTTCTGTATAAACTTCTGCTGATGACAGCGTGGAAGAAACGTCCACAGGAACCAGCCTACAGACAGCCCAAGGAGCTGCAAAACAGCTCTGTGTTTCCTCTAGATCTTATTTCCTCAGGCTGGAATGATGAGCAGCACCACACTGGAGCCCCTGCTGGTATGTACCAGACACAGACAGTAAAGTCAGTAAGGATTTCACTGGTCCAGGAACATGTTTCTCCATACTTATGGGGGAAGAAAACAATTTGTTTCTTCCAGGAGAACACTGCAGTCATCTTATTGTTGACACATAACTTTATACTACTGCAACCAGGAAGACACATCCACTACTGCATGGACGATACATACACATCTACTGCATGGTTTTATAGAAGGAGGTGTCATTAATTCATATTTATGATTTAAAAATCTGAGACAATTTTAAGTACTAGATTTTCTCACGACCTTTAGATTATTCTGGAGTGTTGTGTCCAGTTCTGGGCCCCTCAGTTCCAGAAGGACACAGAGCTGCTGGAGGGTGTCCAGCATAGAGCAACAGAGATGAAGGAAAGAGAGCAGCTCCCTGATGAGGAAAGGCTGAGGGAGCTGGGTCTCAGAGAAGAGAATGGAGCTTGGAGAAGATNTGTGTTCCTGTGCAACTTGGTCTGGGTGACACTGCTGTGGCAGGGGGACTGGACTGGATGATCTTTGGAGGTCCCTTCCCATCCCTAAGGATTCTATGATTCTCATTTGTCTGCTATCTTCAGGGCCAAAGCTTTCCCTCCTTGTACTTGCTTGCCAGTGGAAGGGTCTCCTATGAGTTTGTTTCTGCAGCCTGATAAACAGGTTCACTCGGTTCAGAACTCTAAGCATCTGCCAAGCTTTTCTTATACCTGCAAACATTTTTAAAACACATTTTACATTCCCTTTGGCACAAGCACGTTATAAAAAATGTCAGAGGGTGCGACGGTCGAGTCCCAATTTAAGCGATTGGAACCTGTAAAGTGCTGTTTCTACCATTTTCAATGCACTCGAAGGTATAAAACGCATTTTATACAGGCACTGTGGGAAAACCTGGCCCTCTCTTTTTTTTCCTTCTTTGTTTGTTTGTGTAAGATGAAAGAAGGAAATATGCCTTTCCTCAACTGGTGGGGCAGGCAGGGCAAATGCCACTCCACAATAGCACTTTTTGTTTCAGCCTAGGTTACCTAATAGCTCAGAGCTCACAGAACACTTTCCCCTGCCCTTCTGGGAGGATGGGGCACAGGCTGGCTCCCTTCCCAGACAGAGAGAAAGAAAGAAAGAAAGAAAAAGAAGCTAGCTCCTCATTCAGCAGTTGCAAAGGCAGGGAAGCTCCACCAGCCTGGAGCTCTTCTATTATCCAAGTCAGTCTCAGGAAGAAATACTAAAGCGCTAGGGCTGGGGATCTCCTCCTTTTTCCCCTCTCACATTCCTTTCCTCCTTCTCATTTTTTATAACAAAACACTAAGGACAAGCCTGTGGCCTCTGGTTTTTTTTTTGCTGTTTGAGATCAGCAGTATGTGCCAGTGCAGCTGAACATGCCAGGACAGACAACCTTAGTGCCTCCCCCAGCATCTCCAGACTAGAAACCAGCTACAAGATCCTGTTCTTAATGTAGACATGGGGAAATGCCTCCTGCTTTTACTCCAGCTACCCTCCCATAATCTCCAGAATCATTGTGATCTGTTATATTCAGGTGTTTGCTTTTTTGAATCTCAGCATGGCCAGATAACCACCCATCTCCTTCCAGGAGAAAGGCATACCACGATGCAGGGAAAGAGCCACGCTGTGCAAAGCTCTCTAGGTTTAATCTTGGGATTCCTTGGCTCCACGGGAGTATCACAAACAAAACAGGTGCATCAAAACTGCTTTGGAGTCATCATTTCATAGTCAAAGGAACAGCAAATCATCACCTCCTCTACACATCAAATTCAGCTCCCTCTTAGAAAACCTCAACTTCTTTTCTTTCCATCCATTTTCAGAGCCAACCAGGGCCAGCAAATGCAACTTTGAAGTAGAAATTTCAAGCAATGAAAGTCAGGAAGTTCAAGAGTTAATGCTCCTGTGGCTGTATTAACCTGGCCATCTTGCAAATACATCATGCAAATACTTCAAGCTCTTTTGTTAAAGGCATTCAGTCCAGTGCCACAAAGCATAATAAAACATGCTGGTTTCTTTTCATGTGGAAACATTCTTGTTTGGGCAACAGCACTACAGCTAACACTGCCTGAAGGCGCTTCTCTGCTCTGAACATGCTGGTTCCTCGTTGGGATCCAGACTTTCCTTAGCTCACCCAAGAGTTTACATCCTGACCTCCCCAGTAACAAAGGCCAACTTCTCTCCTCAGACTTTAGCCTCGCCAGAAAATAATCTGTCTTTCCTCCTTGAGATCAAAGAACACTTGTCACAACTCTTCCGTCCCTCACTTAGAGGAAATTCAAACAAATGGCCTTGTCGATCATCTCTTCCTTGCTGGTCTTCACTACGCTGGCTTGATTGATACCCAAGTACAGTGAACAACAGCAGTCAGACCCTCATCCTCACCACAGATGACAAAACACATACAAGTAAAATATTCTGGTGTAGCAGAGGTGTCTTTTTCCCCCTCTCGCTGTACTCTTCTGTTTGTCTTCTGTATTTTTCATGTACACGCTGCTGCGTGCAAAGAGCAAAGGAGACTGACCACCAAAACTCTGCCTTTTGGTCAACAAGGTTGTGAGGTTGTGGATGCCCCCTGCCCTAGGCCCGGCTGGACGTGGCTTTGAGCAACCAAATCTAGTGAGAGGCATCCCTGCCCATGGCAGGGGGTTTGGAACTAGATCATCTTTAAGGTCCCTTCCAACTCAAGACCATTCCATGATCCTGTGATTTCACAGCTCCACTGAGTATTCATTCACTGATGGCTCAGTTGAATAAGCAATGTCTACATCACTACCAACTTCACCTCCCTCTGTCTCAGCTGCAAACTTCATCTCAGAGCTAAAGGAACTTTAATGCCAAGGATTCTGGTTTTGAATGATGTTCAGAAAGTCCAAGAAATGTCAATTAGTGGAAAAGTGAAAAAAAAAAAAGAGACAGCTCTAATGTGTGTTCACAAAACCCTGAACTGATGTGAGCTTCACACTGATTACTTATCAAGGATAAAACTCTTCATAAAATTCCAGCCCATCTAAGAATGACTGACTGACTCACCATGGTCTGATACCATGACACCGAGTAATCTGGCTACACTGAAAGCATCCTATGTGCACTCAGCCACGTGACAAGTTGGTTTACTGATGAATCAAACTTCTTGGCTGAATCTTGAACTATCCAAGACAACACAGGTGTCGCAAACTCATCCAAGCGTTGAAGAAGTGGTTGCTACTTCCAAGAGTACCAACAAGTGCTGGTATTTGTTCACCAGTACCACTTTAAATCTTGCTCATATATGCTTCTGGCCAACTTTTCTTCACTGCTGGATTTCTCCCAGGCACATACTGCTATACTCATATATATGTGTCATGGTAGGGGATCAGTGTATTGCCTGCAGTGTTAGGACATCACAATCCATGTATGTGATCATTACAATGCTGGTTCTTGCAGAAATAAAATCTAGTGATGAATTGCAGCTTTTAATTAATTAATTTTTTTAGTGTATATCTACAAGGAACTCAAGTGACTACTTCGTCTAATGGATCCCTCTTCAGGTCTCAGCTCAGACAACCGCACTCAGAAGACAGAGTAACAGGAAGACAAGAAAATGTTAACTGTTACTCACAGATCCAAATGGATCATCTGGCATCTGCTGTAAGGCTGTTCAGTTCCACACGCTGACCTGAATTCAGACTGTATGTAGTTCAAAATACCAGCTTCACTTCAATGATCTTGCAACTGGCCACTGGGCTGTGATTTGACTCAGGAAACTTGAGGCTCAACTATAGCTCCAGGCAAGGATCACTGCAGAGTGTTGTTTTCAGCTCCAGCTGAGCTCCAGCATGTTTGATTAAAAAACCAAAAGCACTCCTGCTCTACATGCTTTCAGGGCAATTTTGCCCTTTCTGACTGAAATAATCAATAGTTGTTGAGTACACATAGTTAGTCATCACTCCTTCACAATCCTTCATGATTAGTACCTCCATGATGAGTTCATGTACTGAGATGTGGGAATGCAAGCAGGCTGTGCGTGACTACCTGCAGTAACTGCAGGAAATAACCTAGTTATTACACATTATATATTACTATTCATAACCTGTGTTTGTGTGGGCTTCCACTGTTGCCTTCACCTTGCTCCATCAGCAGTGAGAGTAAGAGCAATAGATAGCCTAGGATCTGCTGTCTTTAAGCAAAAGCCACTGCCTGAGCTAGAGTAGTGAAGCTTGGGACAAACCTACAAAGACCTAAGTTTAACTCTAAAGGGGAAAGGGGTGGTTAGGCCCATTATTTCCACTGAAATGTTTCAGAATAAAGAAGTATGTGAATATGCTTTTGTAGGATGCCAAAAAGCAACAGGTGGACAGAGTAAGAAGACAGGTTGGAGAGAGGATGAACAAGGTAATCTGAGCAGGTAATATGAACTCGATTTTAGCTCAGCACCTGCCTACCCATTATCAGCTGGTGGAGTCCTGTAGGCTGTGGAAGATCAGACTTAGATGGAGCCCACATTAAGATACTATTAAAACAAATTAAAAAACCACCAGACAAAACACACACCGTGCTCTGCTATTTCACAGTGGTTTTTCTTCAGTTAAAGATACCCAACCGTAAATACCCGCCTTCTCAACAGACAGTATCAGTGAATCTGAACATAAACAAATGAACTGGTACATGAAAACAGCCAAAGCTGAAGTCACCAGCTAATTGAACAAAAGTACTGATGTTTGTAGAGAGCCCTGAGGCTACTCCAATTAAAACTTAAACCCTGCTTAGAATGCATACGAAAGACTCTGTTCTGACTTAAACCCAAACACGTTCAAGAGTAGGAACAAAGGGGTACTAGAAGGAGAAGGGAACAGGCGTTTGCACACTACATTCACCTTGAAAATTACCGAGTAAATGACCTGTACACTTACAGTGAACAGCTGTCCTCTTCCTTCAGTTTCCTACAGTTCTGGGTTTTCTCATTACTGAAGCTCGTTTGTTTAGCAATCATTTCTAACAGCTGCTATAACATTAACAACCTACACTAGATAACCAAAAACTTTGGCTCCCTACTACTCTTAGATTAAGGAAGCAACAAATTCTTTATTGCTCAAAGACTTTTGTTACTTGATGGTTAAAATCACATTAAAAAAAAAAGAGTTCTATGCAGCTCCTATGTTGTCTAATTCATAAAAAATTAATCTGTTAAAGGGAAGATAAAATTACCCTCACAAGTGGACATCATCTAAAGATCTATTCACATGCATTTTGTATCGGTGTGCCACCAAATTCAGTTCGACTTTAGCGCCTCTCGAATGCGCTTTGATAAAAGAGAAGAAAATACTGCTCAGAAATGAGTCTTTTTAAAGGATGGGGCGGAGAAAGAGCAGTAATTTATCGAGGTGAATTACAGATAGTTTCTAAGTATGTAGGAAAATATTAAAGTACGTGTAGTTACTGTATGCAAAATTAGTCTCTATTGAGACTAATTATTGATAGTCTCAATAGATTGAGACTTCTAGTGAGACTACTTTTTATACCTCTAACTCCCATGTCATTATTCCAAAGGTAATAAACCCCAGGAACATTTACGACGTAACATTCATTGAAAAATGTGATTAATATCATTAAACTCTGATTAATGGCCTTAAAATGCCATTCAAGCAAATTAATATAAAGGAAAATGATTCGTTTCCCCTACACACAGGGATACCCGATACGTTTGCTGGTTTACTGGTAACAACTCCCACAATTAGAAAGAGCACTAAAAACATTTGCTTTTTATTCATTTGCTTTAGGCTACAGTTCTCAACGCTGGATAGAGTAGCTGTATTTACAGCATGAAACATGCAAATAAATCTCAAACCATAATCCGATAGCGCATTTTTCATCATTCATCAACGGGGACAGCAGCAGAGCCAGGACAGATCTGCCACAAGAAAGACCCACTTGACAGATCGTATTTCAGCTCAATTTTGCCTCTCCTTTCAGGTTTGAAACGTTGACTGGTTTGTAGTAGTATCTTATTTTACCACATTCAAATTATAGACTAAAAACTAAAAGGCTTATTTTGCTTTAAAAGTATTATATAAGTAAAACAGCTGAGCTAGCTTTCCAGAAGCAATTAATTAATTTAATTAATTTTGTTTATATTTGCAATCCTCCAGTAAATTCTTTAACCAACAGGCAATTACTTGGCACAGGACACTCTTCCCATTTATTTTGGGTGATTTCACACACACAGATCTCAAGCATTAAAGAAAAAGTGATCTTTAATTTAGGTAAATACACCAACAAAGGCTCTCTAAACTCTGAAAGCATCCAAAGCAAAACTAAAAAGGGGCAGTTTCATAGCAAAGGATGGATTTCACATCCACAATCAACAGTCAGAAAGAACAATACATTGCATTTCCACACGTCTGCAGCACTCTCTCTCCTAAGACTCTGCGTGATCACCCATATTTCAGACAAGCAAGTGTCCTTTGTCTCCAGCTTTCATGTGACAAGTCTCCTGCATCTTTCGACCCCCCTCCCTTCTCTCCTGTCTCCCCAACCTGATCCTGGAATGTTTTGGCCATGAGGTTAAGAAAGATTTCCCCATTTATCACGACCTGCCAAGCACAACAGGGTCACAGTCCCAGCCCCAGTTCTACCGCTTAACTAATCCGGTTTCAGCACAGGCATGAAACTTCAAAGATCTTTTGCCACAGGCAAAAATTAGCCCTTATTTGCTTTAAAATCCAAGTATCAATCAAGTTAAACTGTGCTTTAGTGGTGCAACATGTACATTTGGTTCTGAGCTGCGACTCTAATTGAATGCAGAGCTCACCTGGAAGAGCACGACAAATACTTTAAGTACAGCAAAAACCCAATAATGAGATAATGGATTTTATCCAGGAGAAAACCCCTGGTAAGAGCAACTGTGGAAACACGCGTGCGGACACACAAGAGTATGTTCTTGTACTACTTGTTCTAGTAGGCGAAATGCCTCACGTGAAATCGTTTCCGATTCTTTTACCCTCCAAAGGTTTTAGTATCAGTCACACCACGCGGTTGGGCAGTGCTGTATCACTGTAAAGCTCAGTTCATGACTTTCAAACATCGATGCGATGAATTTTTAAGAGCAATTACAGATTTACTATTAGAACACTGACAATTTTGCTTCATTATTTAGGAAGCAAATCTTTAATTATTCTAGTTGAACTACTACGATGTTAATTCTCCTGTTCGGGGATCCTGCCTATCACTTTCTGTTCAATTCAATGCAAAAATTAAAAGAATTAGGCTTTTTAATATGAAAAGTTCTTCAATATCAATGGTTTTCAACGCATATGCTCCTCAACAGAAGCAGTTAAATTACAATTTTCATTGCATATATTTGAGTTGATTCTTACATTAAATTTTTCTTTAGTTTTAGATTATCTTTTAAACTATTTCCACACTTCTTTCACCATTTCTTTAAACTTGAATTATTTTTATTGAGGTGTTCATTTAGACCAATGATTAGATATTGCAAAGATAAGGTGAAACCACGTATGCATTATACTTGCTGTTAATCTACCACAGAACTTTTATTCCACTAGTATAATTGGAAAGATTGAATAAAATATAACAAAGCAAATAACCAGTATACTCACTAGAGCATTACATTCTACAAGCTGCTCACCCCCCTTCCACTCATCAATATAATACAGTCGTACTCTCCTTTCATTTGAAAAATATCAAGACATCACGCTCAAAAATTTTCATTCCTAGCACAAAAAGTTTACTCCATTCAAAGTTTCTAATGGAATAAAGCGCTACTCACTTCTCCCACAGTAAAGGAAACGTCGATGCCATTTAAATACAGCTACTCGCTTAGAAAACGACACAAACCGAAAGATTAAAAGAGATATCTGAGCAGGGGAATGAGACAGGCTCGGCGGTGTGGTTTTCCACTCGCCTCCTCTATTTGCCAGGATACTCAGACATTCTATCAAATCACAATCTCTTTAAGTTTAGAAAATCCCCTTCTAACGCTTGTAGCAGATGAAGAGGCTTACCTGTACACACGCTCTATCAAGAGCGTGGACGGTTGCGTGATCACAGAAACACAACAGATAGCTCCCCAAAGCCAAACTCAAGTTCTCTCCT
The DNA here is from genome assembly GCA_013397515.1 of Upupa epops. Taxonomy (NCBI): domain Eukaryota; kingdom Metazoa; phylum Chordata; class Aves; order Bucerotiformes; family Upupidae; genus Upupa; species Upupa epops. The sequence goes on along the minus strand of VZRI01009123.1, from coordinate 6,224 downwards.
GTGGCATCATCCACGCTCGTATGAGGGCGATGAGACTTGATTCGCTCTACCATTTACCAAGCTGTACTGAGCACATCAATACAACTAAAACTATCTTGGAAAAATGCTTTGGCAAGAACTACAGCCTGAATTCTGGAGTTTAGAACGTTACTTGCTTTCTATCCCTCTCCTGAATTTACATTCGGTTTACTCTAGGAGCAACTGGAATGACACAAAAGGTAGTGAGACGGTTAAAAGCTGTTTAGCTGAAATGCATTTCAGAAGGCAGTGAACAGTCCAAGAAAAGAAACGTGTAACTGGATCCTGCTGCTTGCTGCTCACCAGACCCCAGGCACAAAATCGAAGAACTCATTGGCTGTAATAATTTATCATACCTTGCTCCCAAACAGGTCCCCTACGAGTTACGGTTCCCTACAGCAGTTTAAGGGCTGTTTATAGCTGGACCAAACTGGGTTGCCCCTTCTTCCCTAGGATTTTGCTTGCTGCACTAGGATAATAAAACCAGCACTGCCAGAGTAACCCGCTCACGTGTCCCTGAATGAAATGGACATTTAAGACGCAGGGATCACCGTGCCAGCTCCTGTCCTGGCCCTCTGAATACAGCTCAGCAGCAGCTCTGCTGCACTTGCCCACTACACAGACCCCATGGTAGAGAGGAGGATCTGAACACGACAGCAGTTAATTTATAGGCTTCAACTGCAATTTCTGATTCTCCAACAAACGAACGCTCTGCACAACTGCAAAATTCAAAGTCTGAAACACATTTGCAGCGAATTCAGACCCAAACCCAAACACCAAGTGCCAGGGAGCTTCGAGGAGACGGTTACGATGCTCTAGCATAATTACACTTGAGCGTTATTTGTTCCAAACTAATCTGTAATCAACTCAGGAATTGATTAAATGGACCGGAACGAAGGATCAGTGAATTAAATTCACTTGATCTGTACCCATGGTTTTTGTATTTTAGAGCAGATTAATTTCAGCTCGATTCCTGTCTAGACACCTGTCTCAGCACACTGGCCTTTGAGTGTGATTATCCAAAACGTTACCGAGTTCCACACCAAGAGGACCTGCCTGGCAAAGAGTGACAGCTCACAACGCATTATGAAAGAACACATTTTATTTCCCACACCACTTCAGCAAAATCCTGCGGTAAGAAAAAGCTGCTCCTGGAAAAACTTGACGGATTCAGCCCTGTGATCCACCCAAACCCCTGTAACTCTACAGCCACTCTGAACAAACGCGTTTTTCCAAAAACAAGTCTGAAGCCGCTCCTACAGAAAGGAAAACAAAACCTCCTTTACGGAATAGAATCTGACCGCGCAATGAACACCCGCTTCTAGTTCCCGTTTGATCACGGCGAGGCGTCTGCATCGGTATCACCCGTTAAAATCCAGCAGGACCTTACCTCAGCGGCACCTGAATTCCTCACACGCGCAAACTCACTTTCCAAGAGAAGAAAATAAAGGAAGGGGGAGGTACTGTTACGTTTAGCACTCGGGAACGTCCAGCGGATAGCAGCTAAGGCGTGCAGGCGCAGATTTTCAGGACCAAACAACTCCTGCACTGATCAGATAGGATTTTTTAAACTCGGAAATGCTGACGACACTTCGTTCCTCCTTGAAGTGTCACACCGAGCCCCGCGCAGTGAGCTCACTTCAGTTCACTAAGAGGAGATGTGGATAGTAAACAAGCTTGGCTCTGTCCAATGGCTTTCCACACCCTTCTGTTTATAGTAAGATGACTTGCATTCAGAGGTCACCCCATCAACAGCTCCTGTCTTTCAGTAGGTATCTAATGTGCTGCATTTATCCCAAGGCTCTTCTAATGAAACCACCTTCCTGGTCCCTGCTCGCCTGCTGTCGCTACGACACATCTGCTCCTTATTGTGCAAAGTCCCATTAAGTGTTAAAACATACAGGAAAGATGTACCTGGGTGCAGATTCTGCGAGTAATGAGCATATTTAGAAGGGCTAACCTTGTCTCTGGATATTATTATTATTATATTATTATTGTATTATCATATTAGTATTATTACATTATTATTAAAATTAAGTCTTTTTAAAAGATCACAGAGTTTTGCCTGCAATGCTCACTTCGTGAATGTAAGAAATGCAGGAGGAAGAAAGGTAGATGGATGCCTTTGTTTGATCTGGACTTTCCAAACTCTACAAGTACTCCCCCAAAGGATAATGCACGTGCTGGAGCCAGCTAACATTTACTTGGATATGTTAACATGCTGGGAACAAGAGATGAGTGTCCTTGAGCTCTGCTGTGGAATAACAGAAACCCAAGAAAAACCCATGAATAACATAAACCTAAGAGAAACAAGGGTCAAGTGCCAGGACCCCAAAGGAAACAGCAAGTCAATTTGGGGCTGAAAGAATACGTGGAGCTGATGGCTCGTACAAAAGACAGTGAATAAGCACTGATGGATGGGCTCAGAGATCTCATTTTTGATGCATACAGTGTGCTACCAGCTACATGGGATTTGCGATCCCCTTGCTGTATTGCAGACCAAAAGGACAACCCCCAATCTTACCTTTCTTCCCTATAAATTACTCATCATAAGAGCCTTATCTTAATTAACTGACTCTTAAAATGAGGGTGTTCTGAAATGGTGCTCATAACAGTGTCCTAATTGCACAGACTCCTAAGAACAGGAATTGAGAACCATTCCGAAATGTCTGCTGATGCTTCCCCACCTCACTTAGCCATCCCATCAGCACGGTGAAGTTCAGGCCTGTTTCACACGGAGACGTGAAACTGAAGATGGCACTGTCTCCCCATGCAAACCCAAACCTGTCTGCTGCTCAGAAATGGTCTTTGAGTGAAAGTTACACCTGCAGCACATTTTCAGCCCCAGTTTTTGTCACCACTACAGCACCGAAATGACAGATAGCAGCTTGGCTCTGTTAAAACTAATAAAACATGATTGATGAACTGGGTTAGAAAGCCATGTCATTTCAGATTAGTGCATTTGTGCCATCGTTTGACAGGTCCCACCGCACTTTATTATTAGAATGGACTGTCAGGACTGTAAGGGCCACTAATAGGTCCATCCAGATCGCCCAGTGCCTTTCTTTGTGCTCAAACGCATTTGTGAAGTTTAAGTACAAAAGGTTTTCCTTATGAAATCTCATTTGATTTTCATAAAATGCTTAGAAACACAATATTCTGCCTTAAACAGGTGCCTGCCAGCCGCTATTATCTCATGCACTGAAATTCAAGTAATCCTCACTTTGCTGCATTATGTGGCATAATAAAGACCCACCTCTTCGACAATGAAAACCCACTGGAGCAGATATAAACTACTGGGGAGAGCATAATCAGCTTTCAGATGTTGCTTTGGACATTAGCATTGGCCATAACCTCATTCTTAAGAGCTGAGGCAACTAATACGTCAGATGTGGAAAGTTGCTAACACAACAAAAAAAGGGGAGCAAAGGAGAAAGCTATCGTGGAACACGATGCCAAGGAAAGGTTGAAAGTCACGGCAGAGGCATGAACTGTGAGCTCTGTGCTCCAAATCCTTAGACACTGCTCAACAAACTGCAGAGTCTTTGCAGGAGCAGATGAATAAAATCTGCCTCTTCTTCTCCTTCTATCAAGGAGAGTAAAATCAACCTGCTTTTAGACCTCCACAGGAGTCTTCATTCAGTAGCTCAAACCAAGAGCAGACTCATATGCTACCCCTTGCCACCTTTCACCCCTGTCCTTCTGTCTTGTGCCTCTGCTCACAAGAATGCAAAAAGCCAAGCAAGGACCATCAGCCTTGCTCCTTTTCCAGCTAAAGCTAGATGGCTGTGTGGTTTCTCAGGCAGAGTACATTCCCATCTGCTTCAGGAGGTGTTTATCACACAGAATAAATATTCTACCTCTTAGTTCTGTGCACAGAGATGATCAGACAGCATGGCTACATCTGCAGCATGAGCTCCTTTCTCAGGCTGACGGGGTAACCACGTCCCCAGCACCTCTGTGACTGATGAACTGCTCTGTCTGCAGAGACTGAGAATGAGAGGTTTCCTATAAACACAACAATCAGAAGCTTCTTCGTGTCCTTTGCTTAAACCACTGTCCCAAGGTCGCAGGCGTGACAGAAAGGAACAGAGCAGACACTAGCAACTAACCACTGCACTCATCTGAGAAAACCTGAAAGCACAACATGAAGTACTGTGAATTTTTCCACTGGAAGCGTTTGCTCTAGGGCCTCAGCAGCGCAAACCAGATCCTCTTTTGCTTGCCTCGCCGTTCGCTTTAGACGTCGTTCAACGTTTGCCTGCAGTTCAGACAATATCAAACCAAAAGGACAGCACAGCATCACGCTTTAACACCTAAAGCAATGCCACAACCTGCTGACCAACGACGCAGGAGCACACCAGCTACAGATAGAGACGTTCCATCCCCAGCTTGGCAGACTAATACACACAGCAGCCGAGGTCCGAAAGATTTCTCTAGGTGGAGAAACAGGAGAGAAAGGCAAACGCTGTAGCTGTATAAGCAGTACTCTCTTTTTCAAGATGCTATCTGGAACACGTGCCCTCCCTGAATACATTTTTGTAGTTGCTGTGTTTTTACCAGTCCTTCAGATTTCATCATGCGATAGCAAGTACTTCTTGAGGTACGTTAGAGGGAAACACGCTCTGTAGCAACAGATTTCGTTGCCATCGAGCAGCGTTGTCGAACACATTCCAGGCATTTTGAGCCATTCCACACGGTAGGTGAAGTCCCTTTTTTTTTTCCAGGAACACCGGGATAAAACTGACTAATAAAACAAATATAAAAACGTTAAGAAGTAGAGACAGAAAGGGCTGACTGTAAGATTTTAGGTTGGTCAACAGTTTCACAACTGCAGATCAAATTCAATGCCAAATAAATATTTTCGTGGACTCTGATCTTGCATTCAAAGAGGGTTTGAAGGTGCTTTGATCAAAAGGGCTGCATCAGCCCCTGACTCTCCACTCCCCACCAGGGCCTCTCTGCATTACTCCGGCTCTGGAAGGTCACGGCACGCCCTGGGGGTGTCAACCTTTATCCATATAATAGATAATCGTATAATGGTGCCTCCAACCAACCCAGCTTTGTGAAAAACCTAAGCAGCTCGACTGCTTTTGCCCCCTTTTTTTGTCAACTGGCACTTAACAGCCACAAAAACTGTGAGAAAGAGTATTTTCCAGATCGGAACCACTGCACTTTTCTTTCTGAGCTATTTTAAAGAACTCTAATTCACTTCAATGGCAGTTAATTTTCAAACTCCTACTGAGATAACTTCGCTGTCACGTAAGTTTCACGTTGTTTTCTCTGAGCTGTATCTCTGGAATTTCATTCTGTATCTGCTTCCTACCTGCTCCATGGCTCATCTTGTAAAATCAAGGGAGTGAGAGAAATAAAATCACTACCAATACTTCTATCAATACTCCATCAATTACAATCTATCAATACTCAATCACTACCATTACAATACTTCTATCAATACTTCTATCAATTAGACCACCCAGGCAACACCAACGCTGCGTTAGCCTCCGCTTGGGCACTCACCAGCAGCAGCTGCTTAGAGCAACGTCTGATCAGAGTCCCCATCATTTTCCTCCCTCAGTGCTCTCAGCCATGCACACAGCAGCTACAGTACAGACGACAACGAAACAGGGAATGGCACGTGGATTTCACCTCTGGCGCTGTTTTCATCACTGAAACGCCACCAAAACCTTAACGTGGACTTAATCTCAAAATGAAAATAAATCTGAAAGAACTCCAAAGGAATGGAATGCAGCTAAAGTCTGAGTTCAAAGGAAAAAATCCATCCAGACATTTCCAAACAGTACTAACGGAAGAAGTTTCTAACCATAAATAAGAATTCTGCAGTGCAAACATGAATTAAAGACAGTGACGAACAAATCACATCCCTGAAAGAGCTTTAAAATAGCCTTGGTGTTCGGGATTGGCTTTAGCTTTGAGGAGTTTTTGATTTGCTTTATGTCTTCTTAGCACTCTTTTTCCAAACTATTTCTGCAGTCCTACACGCCATCTCTGTAAAATACAAGAATACAGCTTGGTGCCTTTTAAATCAAAATATTAAGCCTTTAGCTTGAAATCTTCACGCCATAAATCCAGTAAAATTGTCATCATTGCAAGGTGGTATTTTCTGCCCTCAACAGCTCCATCACTGATTTCTTCCAATGCTCTCTATGATGATTATTTTCCAAAAATCATAGAAACATTAGGGA
>VZRI01009122.1:39992-65224 GCA_013397515.1 Upupa epops | reverse complement strand
TCTGGGACCTCACCTGCGATCCACGTCTTACAGAGAGCACTTTAGAAAGCTCATCACCAGCTCTCTCATCATTCTGGGGTGAATCCCATCCAGTCCCATGGACCTGTGGGGATCCAAGCAGATCAGCAGGTCTCTAACTACTACCTCTACTACAGGGGAACTACACTGTCCCCTATCCCCATCTACCAGTTTAGGTAAGTAGTCATCCTGAAGACAGTCTACCCTGTTGTTGAAGACAGAGGCAAAGGAGGCATTAAGTACCTCTGCCTTATCCTCATCTCTAGTTACTAAATTTCCCTCCATGTCCAGTAAGGAGTGGAGGTTATTACTACCTCTCTTTTTTTCGTTGATGTATTTGTAAAAGCTAGTCATATGGTGTGCTATGCCAGGGAACAGTCCCAACAGAAGGAGCAGCTGGAGCTACCCTAGTTGGGATAGCATAGGTGTATAAGTGAATAGAATGGGCCAGCATTGGCTGTTCCCACAGCTGACACCCCACCCCACCCCCCCCCCCCCACCAGGTCAGTGTGCTCCCAGGCCTGTTCATGTTGGTAATGTAAGTCAGTCCTGCCTATGAACTTCATGATTATCCCAAGTGGGGGGCTCCTTGCCAAAAGTTGTCATGAACATCACAATGTTACATGATCCTCAAGGGAGTACTTGAGTTGGACAAGTACTTAAAAGATTCCTTGAGAGTTACTGAGTAAACGAACCACATTAGGTTCAAGAAATCCCCTGAGCTAAAACATTGTTTGAGGCTGAAAGAACATTCACAGAAGTATCAGACATGCCTATCCCCTTCTTACCCCCTGGGTCTGCTTATTATGGCCACTGTTGGAGACAGGATATTGAGCTAGATGAAGTCTTTGTCTGAACCAGTACAGCTGTTATGTTGTTTTGAAGAAGAGGTAACATTCATAGGAGTTTACTGTGAAAGAGCAGATGTGAGGCAATGCTCAAGAAAACAGTGGAGCTGAGAAGTAATTCAGCCAGTAATGTGTTGGCAGCAATACTGGCTTAGATAGCCTTCGTTCTGCCTGACCTCACACACTTAGTCCCACCACTCCCTTCTTTGTGCTGTGCTTGTACAGCTGCTTGTGTAGCCACATTGTGACACAGGCTATAAAACTGTTTGGATGAGACACCTCTTATTTTCTNGTATCCAGACTTAGCTTCTGCACAGCTGAACAAATAGTTTGCCAGGACAACAGAAAAAACAGCGCAAATTTGTAATAGGTATATGGGACCAGAAGGTGTTTATAATAAGCACAAACAAAGTTTAAACAGGACCATCACTACCAGCACCCACAGCTGAAGTCTTCAGAAGTGGCTCTGGCCAGAGCTGGAGCAGGGCTTGCTACTCAGCCACAGCAATGACTGGGAGGACACTGCCCACCCAGCCTAGAAAAGACAGAGCTTCAATATGGGTCAGACAGTGAGAGAAGTTGTTTGTACAGCCATCATCTGCATCACAATTCAGACAAAAGTAAGAACGCTTTTAGGAGAAACAAAGCATGTTTCAGTTTAAAAATGGAACGTGGCCCAGGTACCTGTATATCACTTGAGGATCTTCCTGCTAAACACAATTACTATGTCTCTTAAACAGTAGTTATTGAGTACATTTGGCTTTATTAGTCTTTTGGGCAATTTCCAAATTAGGAACATCATGATTAAGTGGAAATTGTATAGTGCCTCTGCATTTTCTATAAACATATGGTAGCTTACTATCTAGGTGCACACAGAGGCTGAGCAGAACACAAAGCAGAGGAGGGACTTGGGAACTACTAACAGCTGCTTTTGGAACATGGGTAATAAAACAACGGCTTGGTCTCCATCTCTTCACACAATCCAGTCTAACACCTTTGCCTCACAGGAAACAGGACTAATGCATCAGGGAACAGCGAGATGCCATAAAAAGCACACACCTTGTCTTTCCTGTGTAGGCAGCACTTAAAGCAGATTCCATAGCTCACCTTGCTTTCCTAAGAGGCTGCCCCAAACAGGAACCAGTGCCTGCCAGACGTTGTGTTACTTTGATAAAGGTGGACCAACAGACCAAAATGCAGCCACTGAGAGAGGCATGAGTGCTGGCTGCCAGACGATGAAGCTTGCATGCCTGAAAGGCTCTGATTACATATACTGAGGTCCTCTCAAACTACACACTACCACACCTTCCTGGACACTATTTCCCAGGAAACCCACAATGGCTGTGTATGGATAAACTATCAAATTAACCAGGACACTACAGGCACCTTAAACTCTGGACTTCATTATGTTCAAAACACAAACACAAGCCAAACACATACCAAACAAGCCTCAATCCAATTATTGATGTTGTCACTCTAGATTGTCTCCTTCTGATTAACTCTTTTCAGGTGAAGAAATTAGGTGAATTACAACAAAACGGTCACATAATATGAGTGTATAAAACTACAAGAGAAGAAATAGAACCCAGATCCTAAAGCTTGTTTCTAAGAAGCCCTAAAAATAAATTCACACACCTCCCTCAACACTTGAGATACAACTCTTGTGATGCAACTGTATCTAGTAGTTTCTCTCAATACATACATTCCAGCTAAAATTAGGCTCATGATTCTGACTCATCCAGGTGGCTGCCAATCTCTTAGTTAAAAAAAGAAACAATTCCAGCAGTTGTGTACTGCACACAGCCCTGTGCTGCACAAGACAATTGAATCCAAATTGGAGCAAAGCAGCTACATGGCTTCAGAGTGAAAAAACAACACAGACAGTGCATTTCTTAAAAGGCAAAATCCCTTCTAATACATTATTTAAAACCATAGAAAACACTATTGCCTGTGCTAGTTCTACTCAACAACTGGATTTTGAAAGATTGATCAAGTACCTGATAAATCCATTTGCCTGAAAGTTTTTCTGTTGGTAAAAATGGTTCTGCTTCTGTACTGGTTCTCTATCTATTAAATAAAAACTGCACCATGTTAATCAGAATAGACAGTGTTCTCAGTGTTAACCCAATTACGTGAAAAGCACTGTCACACCTCTGTATCAAAGCACACCAAACCAATCCTGACTTAAGACAGTCTCATCACAAGCCAAGGGAAAAATTGTTTCTGAGCAATTATGTCTGCCTGTTTAAACTGGAATTTTATGCAGTGGAGAATTCCACCTTCCAAGGGTTATAAACAGTCAGCTCATGTTTAAGTCACTGGAAGCAAGAGGCAGTCAGTACTTCTGGACATGAACTCCCTAAAGAATAAATTATAACAGAAGGAATCCAGCAGGACTGCCACTTCATTTAAAGACAAAATTGCCATTGAATTCAGTAAGACAAAAGTAGGCTTTGATACATATTCCACACAAAGTTGCAGCAGACTTTAGTCTGTCCCCAAACGGGCTGAGTTGTCACAGCACTCATGAAACAGAAGAGAGAGCAATACTAGAACTGAAGACACTTCTGCCTGCAAACAGTGTCATATTCACCGGAAACTTCATTTTTAGCACTCATGCTCTGCAGCTAAACTATTTAACAAGCTGATAGATGCAACTGCACTCACTACCATCAAAACTAGTCCTTTAAAGTATGCCACAGAACTCACTCCTTTTTCATTTTGAAGCAGGATTAGTGTGTCTTTCCCACTGTAAACTCAGACCAGAGGAATTGTAAAGGAGAGCTCTATGCTTGGGGATTCCACATGGTAAGAACAAAGTTAGCCCCCAGTATAACTGTAAGCTCTTCTGTTCTCTGTGCCAGAGACAAGTGATGAAACTGAGATTGGAACATAGCCCCAAAACTTAACCAAAACAGTGATTTATTTGTTTTTTAATAAAATACTCACAGTGATTTATTTGTTTTTTAATAAAATAGTTAAACATGCTGCTCCAGCCCATGAAGTCAGCTTGCTTATGAATCTAGAGTATCACAAATGAGCTCTTGTCTTATCAATATGATATTGCATGTGTCTTAACTGCTCATTAAGAATCTTACCTCTTTTTTAAGAAAGGTGGATCCAACCGGGATGTGTTTAACAGCACAGTCTTGACATTCATATATTTAATAGGTTGCTGCATTTGTACAGGACAACTGCGTTATGTTTTGGCAACAGGTCTAAAGAAACCTCAATCCTTATATTTTAAGTCTTTATTCATAAACCCAAAAATACCAGCTACTCGTTGCAACAAAACACTTCCATTATCAGAAAAGTCACTGTCCATCAGGTACCCTGGTACCCTCCTCAACCAGGTTACCTTAACACACTGGTAGGATGTGAAGCTTGTGTAGGTCAAGGCTGACATTCTCAAATTTGGTTGTCTCACCTTATGCTCCTAAATCCACATTTACTTTCCAGTAATGCTGTCAACGCACACAAAGTGTAGCACATTGGAAATCGGTGTCTACAAAAATCAGAACAGTCCTACTTACATACTTAACTGCGAATTTGGATGTCTAACCACAGACATCAACATCCACAAAATTCTGGCCTAAGTGATTTATTTAAGGCTGCAAAGACAATTAGGGTTAAAGACCAGACATGAAACCAGATGACCTCAATTATGGTGCCTCTGCACAAGTTATCTGTGAGTTTCTATCACATAAGTGAGTTAGAAAAGACAGACAGATGCAGAGAGAGGTTTATGATATAAATAAAAAAGCCCATGCATGGAAAGCTCTCTTTCCTTCCCTATGGAAGATTAACAAGCAGGATCTTGAAATAAATACATTCACTTCTCAAAGGCAACTACATTCCTTGGAGAAGTCCAGATATACAATGTCCACTGCACCTGGGAATACACAACCCTCAAATGCAGCTCAGACTGGGATCCACCTGGCTAGAGAATAGCCCTGTAGAGAAGGATCTGGGGATCTTACTGGAGAGCAAGCTCAACGTGAGTGAACAGAGTGCTGCTGCAGCAAAGACAGCCAACAGGATTCGGCCCTGCATTAACACGGGCATCACTAGCAGAGAAAAAGATGTTATCTTGCCACTGTAATCAGAGCTGGGCAGACCAGATCTTGAGTACTGCACTCAGTTTTGGTCCCCCTATACAAAATAGATGCAGATAAACTGGAGAGGGGGCAACCAGGATGATCAGGGGACTGGAAGACCTCCCATACAAACAAAGGCTGAGAGAACTGGGTCTATTCAGCCTTGAGAAGAGAAGGCTTAGGGTCCCACCTTATTGCAATGATCCAGGATTGAATCCGACTGGATTCAAGAGGAAAGGTTTTTACGATGAGACCTGTTAGATGGTGGGAAGTGGTGGATTGCTCAACTTTAGACAATTTTAAGGCTCAGCTTGACAGGATTCTGTGCCAGCCCATTTAAACTGTATGCTGCTTTAAAAGGTTTGACTAGATGATTGCTGAGGTCCCTTCCAGCCCACAAACCTGTGAATGTGTGAGCATTCCATTTTTCAGCAGTGAACTTCCAATGGACACTCTACATGCCCACATTAGGAGATACATCCAAATGGAAAAAAAACGCAAAGTTACTGTTCAATTTATTTTTCATTCTGAATTTTATCAGCATCCAGAAGGACAATACAATGAATAAATCTGCTATCTGTGTGCTTTGCATAAGAGGTTGCCATGAATAACTGCTGGAACATAACCCTGCAAATCACCATCACTTGCCAGCAGACCTGCTCTCTGGGAAGCCAGAGCCACATGGAGCATCAGAGAAGCTCTGGTGCCTTCCTTCTCAGCATATATACTGTGTACCATAATACGTATATGTGAATCAGCACTACAGCATTATGCTTCATTTATTGCAGAACCATGGCAAATTCCAATTTCAGGCCACAGCTCTGACGCTCCACACCACCAAGCTGGATTCACCTCGGAGTGATGAGAGCTGGCAGCTGAGCTTGCTAAACTGCTCTCCATGATTTATCAGAAGTTGTGGATCACAGGTGAGGTCCTGGATGAACTTCCCCTGGTGCAGCTTTGAATCTCGCCCATGCATTCTGTCACTGAGTACCATTTCTCCTCCTCAGGAAGCTGTAGAGAGAGCAGTTTTCCCTCAGCCTTTCTTTTGCCAAACTAGACAAACCCAACGTGCTCAGAATCGTGCATTCAACTCCTGCATCCAAATTGTAAATATATTGAACAGAACTGGTGCTAGAATGCCCTGAGGAATACCTGCTGGAGAAAGTCACCGTCCAGATATAGCCTCATTCAATACAAATGTTTTGGTGAGTTTTTGATTTGTTGTGCTTGTTTCTTTTCTATATAAATCAGAAACTTCATTTTGATGTAAGGTTCAGACAGAGAAGGTGTGTTTCACAGAGATTCCATTGTCCATACCTGTGGGCAACTTCCAGCTGCCTGTGAGGCCATGGTTTGGCACAAGCTGTGGCTTTATCTGCTTCCTTGTCCTGAGGTCAAGGGCTTCGCAGAAAGCTGCAAAATCTCCAACTGAGTGGCTGAGGGGGACAGGAATGTGCCAGGGTCTAGTTGTATCTCTGTCTGGGTGTGAGGCTGTGAAAAACCAGACAGTATGTATGAACAACTGAAGCAGCCACCCTGATGAGTACTTTCAGGTCAGGGCTGTCAGTCCCACATTTCCTGGCAGCCCAGAGACATTTGTCCAGGGGTGGCCATGTCACTAATCCCACCATTAGTCTGCTGCCTACTGTGACGTGGCCATTACATTGTTTGGGCTGGTGCTAAGAGTAGGTAGCTCAATAGAGGCACCTACTAGGTATTATTTTGATTTCTTATCTTTATGCTAATGACCTTGTAGAATCAGAGACCTCTAAGGCTAAGGAGCTGAGGACAAGGGTGTGCCATGGTCCAATTGTGTCCTCTTTGTGTCCACAAGGTCCTAGAAGACAAAGGAAGAGTCACTAACTGTTGAACCACAGGCAAGCCCTGCTTCCCTGCCTGTGGACCAACCATCCCCTTTCTTACCCACTGCCCTGCCCCATCACCTGAGCCATGGCTAACCCACTAGATCTAATCCAGCCTAGACTGGCTCATCATACTGCTCTTTTCCATCCATCCATCCCTGACTCCTTGTGACACAACCCCTGCCTATGTTCTGCCTGCTGTAGCAGAACCACCATGGAACCTGTTGGAGGGAGGTGCCAGGGGCCATGAAAGGCCCAGTTCTCAGCAGACATCCCATTGTTACTCCTGTCAGTTAGAGGACAGCCTCTCACCTGGGGCTATGGTCACATCACAACCCTTCATCAACCACAGCCTATTCTACTGCCTCTTGGCTGCCTCTGTGTTGTCAGGGCAGAGGAAGTTGGAGCCCAACATGAGCATACAGACAAGTGTATGTGGTGTCTAACCACTTGGGAGCAATTCAGAAGTCTGACATATTGTCCTAGTATCACTTTGGCAGTCTGAAAACCCCAGTATCCCACAAATATCCAGAAAATTGGCAGAACACTGAATCTGGAAGAAATACTTGCCATTTTAGATCAGCCAGATAGGGTACACTAAGGCATCTGGAATCGTGCTAAATACTTACGTTAATTCTAGTCGTAATGCTGGCAACACCACTGGCTTCATCTCTGGATAGTTAGCTCACATCTGGCTGCACACCTGCACTTGGGAAAGACACCAAACTCCCCAACCTTCTCTTAAGCACATTTTGATCTTAAATGCAGAAGGTTGTACATGAAGGAATGATTTTGCTGTAACAAATAATGTGGTAGATACCAGTTATCAGGGAAAAGCCACAGGGAAGATGCAGTTTTGACCCCTGGGGAGGAGGTGCAAATGACTTGTTTTGAAAGTAGTCTCATGAGGTGGCAGGTTCTTCTACACTGCTTGAAAAACCTCTTGCAAAGATTAAAACCTCCAACATGCCTGTTCCTGTCCAAGTGGCTCTTTTATGCTCATATTCAACCCCATGCCTTCATCACTGCCTGCTAAAAGTCCTTCATTTTTCCATGGGGAAATAATCACCAGCTGAAGTGGATCAAGAATTACTTTTATGTGGATCATACTCAGCAACAAGTTTAATTACAGCTGAAGTGGCAGATATTCCCCTTGTGACACATCCTCCCTTTACTGGCACCAGTAAAGGTGCCAGTGGTGGAGGAACTCTGAACTTCCAGGAGAATATGCTGCTTTTCTGATGCTCTAACCAGATGACTTACGTTAGCTGAGCTACCCCTTTCATCTTCCTTTCAGGAGAGAAGCAATAAATACCATGTGATTTAATACATTCCCAGCATGAGGACTGTGTATGGTATTTTAAAATCAACAAAATATTCTGCAAGCTTAAAGTGCATGATAGTAGTTTGTTAAGGCAGCAACTCTGGATTTTATTAAGATGTAGTGCAGACATTTTTATTACTTATTAATCAAATCCTAGATATGTCAGGAACATGATCTAAGTCCTCCTTAATAATCCCCTAAATGCAAATATTTGAACTCTTTAAAACAAGCTAAATATTTTTTCACTTGAGCTTGATGAAGCTGATTAAGAAATACCTGCAATAAGTTGTTTTAGTTCCAGTGCAGACACTTTTTTAAATAAAATAAATTACCACCTCAGGGGAGTGTAAAGAGAAACACTGGAACATGCTAAGGGTGAGATTTTCAGAAACACTTTGCCGTGTCTTAATTCTGTGCTGTGAATTTTACCTCCATTTGCTTCAAATGGAGGAAGGTGAGGGAAACACCCCATGTCCATCTTGAATAAACAACACACAAAGAATTCAGAAACATTTTTTATCTATGTTCTCTATGAGATGTTTTTTCAGCATTGCTGTGAAATCCCAGTTGTCTTGCTAAAATCAAGTCTTCTGCCAAAGGCAAGGACAGGTTAAACTGTATGAGCTGAAAACCAGGTGTTACACTCACTGGCAGTACTTTATTGTCTGTGTCTCGTTAACTTTTTGTTGGATTTGGCTCAGTTCCTTGAGAAGAAACCCCATCTCTTGAAGACATAAACCTTATGTTACCACCTTAAAATAATATGAAAAGTACTTGATTCTTCTTACTGCATTCCTCCCATCTTATTCTCTCTTTAAGCTGTATTGTTTGGCCATTTTTCTGTTGACCCCTTTCAGTACTGAACTTGATACTCACAATATTTTTCATTGCTTTATCCCCTAAAAGCTCAAGCATATTACAGTGCTTGCCAGAAGCCATTCAAGCAAAACCATTACGCTTAATGAAATATTTTTAATTTTCTCACTGTCACCTGCTGATAGGACAAGGGGCAGTGGGTGCAAGCTGGAACAGAGGAGGTTCTATATAAATATCAGAAGGAACTTATTCACAGTGAGGGTAATGGAGCATTGGAACAGGCTGCCCAGGGGGTTGTGGAGTCTCCTTCTCTGGAAGTGTTCAAGACCCATGTGGACATGTTCCTGTGTGACTTGGTCTAGGTGATCCTGCTATGGCAGTGGGATTGGACTGGATGATCTTTTGAGGTCCCTTCCAATCTGTAATGATTTTATGATATACTTATGAGAAATAGGCAGTGTTAAAGGCTTTTCAGCCAAACTAAGCATGGTTCTGTTGTATTTATCCACAGATCTCCCCTTTTTTATTTGGCTGAATCTTTGTTGAATCATAACATGAAGTAAAGAGTCCTTTCAACGGTGGTGTCTTTGGGTAGTTTGCCAGGGGGCTGGGTCCCACCCTACCTTCTAGAGCCTGGGAAATAATAGACTGTGCTAGGGAAACAGCATGGCTCCAAATTGAAGTCCAGTAAGTGAGGATGTTCTGTGGCATATCAGAAATTTATGCCTTTTAACCCATTTTCTCATGACTGGCTCTCGCTGATGTCCTTGAAAGCACAGTGACCAGACGTGACACATGACACAGTATACCTCAGCTAAGCTTGGTGTTGTGGAGCAGTCAGAGCTGTGGCCTGAAATTGGAATTTGCCATGGTTTTGCCTCGCCTACCTCTCCTGAATAGCGTATACCCCCCCAATCCAACACTCCAGTCATATGACTCATCCCAGCACGTTTCAGTGATGGCAAGTGTGTCATACACTTCCTGGTACAGCAAAGCTTCAAGTTCCTCCTGCTTGTTGCCCATACTTCGTGCGTTAAAATATACACACATCAGTTGGGCTGATACATGCTTATTCAGAGTGGATACACCACTATTATTGTCTCGAGAGAGACTTCAGTACCATCCCCTTCCCCCTTCAATCCTAGTTTAAAGCCCTCTTGATAAGGCCTGCCAGCTCATGGCCCAGTACCCTTTTACCCTTATTAGATAGGTGCAACCCACCTGAGTCTAACAAGCCATGATCATTAAACATTTCCCCGTGATCAAAGAACCCAAACTTCTTCTGTTCACACCAAACCCTGAGCCACTTAATGTCAAGGATTCTCTTACATGTCACATTATTCACCCCCGCTGTTACAGGGATTGAGCAAAACACCATCTGCAGACCTACTCCATCGATAAGTTGACCAAGTTCCCTGAATTCCCTTTTAATTGTCCTGTCTCCCCTCTCAATAGCCTCATGGCTACCAGTTTGCACCATCAACAACGGACAATAGTCTGTGGGTTTAATGAGTTCAGGTACCTTCCTGGTGATATCCTGAACCCAGGCCCCTGGGAGGCAGCAGACCTCATTATGGGAAGGATTTGGTCTACACACAGGACCCTCTGTTCCCCTCAAAAAGGAGTCACCAACAACCACCACTCTTCTCTTCTTTTTCATACTAGAGGTTATGATGTTTTTTTTATTGTGGGTGCAACTTGAGGGTTCTCTAGTTAAGAGAATTTCTTTAACCTTCTCATCCTGATCCCCAAAATTGAGAGCCCCAAACCTGTTATCTAAGGGCAGGTGGAAGGGTGGCATCTGGAAAGAGGGAGTGGGGCAGGTGTGGATTCTGTTTCTCCCACGAGTGGAAACCTGTTCCCATACCTTGACATCAGGGTGAACCTTACCTTTTTCCTTGTGGGACAAAGCCTCGATCTCTTCCAGGTCAGGAGTGCCTTCTTCCCAGTGATACGGAATACCAGGCTCCTCTGACTCCTGGGCAGCTCTAACAGATGAGAGAGTACCACTCCTCCTATCTATCTCCTTTTCATACTCTCAGATACTCTTCAGCCTGTCTACTTCTTCCCTTAGCTCAGCCACCATGCAGAGCAGGTCATTCAGCTGCTCACAACATATGCAGGTGTTCTTGGCACTGCCCTCTTGCAGTGACATAAGACTCAAACATTCCCTAGAGTCAGGGGTCTGAACAGCCACGTCCATTGTCAAGGGAATTGTTTGGGCAAATGAATCCCTCACAGCAGCTGTTTTAGCCCTCTAGGTGACAAGTCTCTTTTTTTAGCTTTTAGCTTTTAAATAATAAACAAGTAAACTGTAGCTTAAACACACCAAGTTCAGGTTGATAGTTCAACTAAAATGAAACCATCATCTTGCAATAAATTTGCAGCAGATACATTAAACGCAGCCATACACAAGAAAGAAAAGCAGAGACACTGGCAACTAAATTCCTCTCAGTTAGCAGGAGTAAACCAGAAGCAGTTCTACAAAGTCAGCACAGACTTGCTAGTATAAAAAAAGCACTGGGAAATCCTTAGACTGTTTCTTTAGAAAAGCAACAGTTAATGCAGGCTATGGAAATCAGCTCTGGTTTCAAACATGCCACTGCTGACAGGCTACTCTCAACAGCACCTGAGGGTCAGGTGTCATCAACCTAAACTTTAAAAACTACTTTATTCTTACAGATATTTTCTTAGAGCACATGAGTTCACTAAGACTCATAAAAGACACATTAGTCAAAGGTGAGGAGCACATCACTACAGGACATCAACATGCTTCTGTGGTCCCACATTCCCATTGCCCAGTGGGTATCTTCTCTTACCTGACTGACCCTTTGTCCAGAAAACTACTGAAGACATTCTATCTCTCATGCTGTTCAAGCATACAGTATAACTTCAAGCCCATCTTAAATCGTCTCCTAACAAGTCTATCACTCTCACACTTTTATTAATCCTCTCCTAGTCTCAAGAGAGAAGAATAATTACTTATGTTTAAAGTGACTCTTTGGTAATAGCAATAGTGTAAAATCTGAAGATGAAGCTCTTGCTCTACAGACAAGTTGTGGAAATTCCAGCATCTTCCTGTTTGTGAATTAGATCCATCAGTACTTCACTAAGAGCACAGTGAAAAATAGCACACACTAAAAAGCAGATATGATGGTAACTGAAGCCAAGCCAATACATGAGATGTCAGAGATGATGCACAAAGAGACATAGCTGACTTGTGTTCATACATTGCTTTTTCTGGTACAGTAGCTCATACTGGCATTTGGGGAAATGAAAAGGTGAATAAAACTTATAATTGGAATTGTTTTGACTGCTGCTGTGTGTACTAATTGCTTTAAAAAGTAATTTGTCTGACTGTTTAGATAGCATTTTCAGGAAGAGTAAAATCCAGCACTGAGACAGTTATTTGAGCATTTTAACATTTCCAGAGGGATTTACAGACAAAATCTTTGGTGATCAAGAACAATGAAATACAATCCAAGACCTGAATCAAAACACTAGCCTACTTAGGGCTTTTCATGTCCTTTGAGAAACCATGGTCCCTTGAAAGATTTTGGCAGACCTGGCTGAATACTTTGGTACTTAATATGCAACAGCAAGAGCGAACAAGCTTGTGAACAGCCATTAAATCACAATCAAGGATAGAGTGTAATAAAGTCTAAAAAAGAGCAAGGTTACATTTGAGCATGCAGTTTGTTATCAGCTGAGCACATTAAACCATTAAAAGCATTCACAGAGGGATATGATGAATAATTTCATAGGTAGATGATATCACAATTTGAATATGAATACAAACACTCTCTGGGTTGAATGCCCACACCTCTCAGCTACCCGGCAGCACCAGATACAATGCAGGACACAAATGTGATGTTAATAGGAATATTTTATATAGCAGACATCAAAACAAGCGAGGGAAACAGCTTAAAACTTCAGTTTAAGGGGACAGCAGTGTTGTAGAGGGAACTCTTAAGCTCCAAAACACGCAACAGGGCAGCGCACCAGAATTTCCTACCTCCATCAACTGGTTTCCATTCTTCACAGGAAAACAGATATTAAGTAAAGAGTATTGTACTCTTTTTAGAGAGATATAGATACAGAAAGGAAAAGTATGTCTCCACTAAGGGCTACAATAATGAATAAATTTAAACTTCAGAGATAATTTGTAAAGAGTCTGACTTTTTCAAAAGTATTAACTCTGACAGCAACATGATCATTTTAGCCTCTTGTACAAAGGGATTATATGAAGCTACAGAAAAAAAAGCCTTCACATCTCCAAACGGACCTCAAATTAGGCTCCTGAGCATTACATAGATGTGGATTTTCAGAAGTGACTGGTAATCTGATTTGCCCTCAACTCTTTTTTAGGCAACTTCAACTAAATCTCATTTTCTGGAAGTACTGTGTTCTCAGTCCTTTCAAGTGATCCTGTAAAAAAAACCCCTCAAAATTGGTGCCCAAAAATATTTCAAATAACTAAATAGCTGTTATATTTTTGTATTATTATATTATTACATTATCATAAATAATAACTTCTAAAACTTTTTGTTTTGCTGTCTTGTTTCCATAAGAGCTAGGCCATTCGTCTTTCTAAGGGTAAAAAAGCAGCAGTTCTTAGAAAAAGAACAGCAAAGTTCACCTAAATATTTAAGTATTAATTTCAGAAAATTCATTTTGTAAAATTTATTTGTAAAGTGCTCCCCAAAGCACACCTGGTGGTGTGTGTACAGAGGACACAGAACAATGATGCCCATCACCCCACCTGGAATGTTTAGGCACTGTGCTAACACCGTAAGACACAGCAACAATAAATCAGCAGGACAGCCAGCACTAGAACTCCAAAGTTTGCACTCCCTGCATCTCACAACTCTGCCTATAGAAGGAGTAACAGTTCCTGCTCCATGGTAGACTACTTTACATTATTCCACACTAAATGGTAAAGTTAAGCTAGGTGTGGCACCTCCCACTTTGGCATGCACCAGCAGCTTTATGCATGTGTTGCCACACCAGGGACACAAGCAGTTTCACTGAAATGTCAGTGTTCACCAGCTTAACTGATCACCAACACAATCCACTCTTACTAAATAAAACTTAATGAAGCATCACAAGTGCATTTCAAGGTTCTATATCAAAAAAATACAAAGATGCCAAAGCAGTGACTGCTAAAGGGATTGCATTAGGAATGGGATGAAGGGTGAGTCTCATACCCTCTGACGTGTAAGGTGCTAGACAATGAATCAATACACCATTCAAAATTAATTTGGCTGCAAAAAATCTTTATGGCCCACCAGATCTTCTCAGATTGAAAGTTTCCACTCCACCACAGAAAGCTTCTGATTAGGGCATACAGAGTAGACAGGTAGTGAAAACTTTACTAACAACTTCAAGTCAGTCATGCACGGATATTCAAAGCCCAAAGCCAGACAAAGAGAATAGCTAAAAATGCAGAGAAGGAAAAACATATAATGAAAATACAAATGAGCACCAAACTGTATTTCAGGTTGGTTATATAGTCATGAGGGACATGCTGAACACTCAGGACGCACAGAAGCACTCAAGGGCTCTAAGAACTGACAGAAGTGTCCAGCACACTGCAGGACTGAGCTCTCTAACACAAACCAGAGCTATTGCCACTATGTGCCTTTTATAACATAACCACAGTGGAGGCACATGCATGTCCAATGCCTACTTGGAGATAACGGAAAACTTTATTTCACTTTTTGTTTTCACTTGGGCTGTTGGTTGGAAAGAACAAAGTCTCAGGTTCCAAAGGAAGAATCCCACCAACTGGTAGTCTCAAAGTAAAACAAGAACTTTGCCCCCATCTTAGTGTAGTCCATATTACCAAACTTTAAAAAAACTATGTATTCAATCAAATCAAATTGATAACAACATTCCCACAACATACACACACACCTCCTATCACAAGCAACTGGATGTTAGCAGATAAATTTTCAGGATAACTATACAAATGTGAGGAATCATTATTATTATCATTTTACTTATTCAGAGTAGAGGCTCAGTATCACAAAGACTAGCCACTTTGATCAAGCTTCTGTTGATCTGCAACTATGATATCCATCATCAAACACACAGGATTGCTTACTGTAACTTAAAGGATTCATTTGAAAATCAAGTTTCTAACCAAAACTCCCAAGAAATTCCATTTAAATAATTCAAGAAGAAAATGGATACACTTTATAGCACAGTCTAAACTTAGACTGTTCTGGATGTCTTCCACAGAATCGTTAAACTTATCCCTAATACATGGGTTCAATTCTTGTAAAACCAGATGCAGTCCCTATACATCCATACTGTGCAGCAATGAATAGAGCAACTCCCCCTGACTAAAGAATCCTCAGCTTAAATTCATACACCTTAATTCTGTTGGGGTTTTTTGATAACAGGTGTTTACGAACTTCGTAAGACAGGATGTCATGGCAATGATGGCTAAATGTCAAAAAAAGTAACTGATATTCAGGCTAGCAAGAAAGACAACTTGGATCAAAACCCATCACTTCTAAACATTTATTCCTTTAACCCTTAGCCAGGGAAATGGTGCACCACTTTTTTAGACAAGAATCAACACCACAACTATAGACACTAAATCCACTGTTTTAAACACCATGTATGTACTTTAACCGAATCATCCCTTAAGGAAAAGGGTCTAAATAATGCCCTTAACAAGCACCTAAGCACCTGAAGCACTCTCCACTCTACCAGCATCCATGCTCCTACAACATCCTGCTTCTTTTGCTTATTCTGCATCTGGCCTCCTTAAACCTCTTTACCCAGCAGCAAAATCTCAACCATAGGATGCTGAGTGGTCTTCTTCCTGCATCATCTATTACTTGATTAGGAGTCGCTGGCATTGAATGGAGTTGGATACTTGTCAAAGACCAAGTATGCTGAATGCACACAATACAGTAAATTGCAGGCATATTTACTTTAATTTAATCCTTATGCATCTCCTTACATCAAGAGGTAGGAAGAATAACCTTTTCTATATTCAAAGTACTCATACTGGTTCCTAATCATCATTCTAATAAAATAATTACAGTGAGCTTGTGGAAGGTATTTCTTGCCGTTTTCATGGGCTTAGCCACTCTTGGTCATGATTCCCCCTTTTCTTATTAAAGTTTAAGCCACAGAAAATCTGAAAAGTTCATTGTATTTTCACAGGTAGCAGAGACAAATATTACATGATACTTCTGCAAATAATCTGCTTTTATTCATGCTCTGCAATATAAAACACAAGAAAAATAGACAAATCAGCTGGCTACTGACTGTAGTTACTGTGTTGCTCTGTGAAATGATGCAAGGACAGAAAAATGGAGTTAGATGGCAAAAGCAAGAGCCAGACCATCTCCTCTAATTAACGTCACACTAGCTTTCTGGTTTCCTGACAACTTTGGGGTTTCAGGCTTGTCAGATGGAAAGTATTTGCTTGATACAATTTTAAAAAAATTCTCATCACTCTAATTTGCCAGTAAAACAGATTTTTACAGGAAGGAGGAAGAGAAATTAAATTACATCCTGCTTTCTTCTTTAATCAAACTGATGAAAAAAAAATGGGGGAAGGTGTGATAAAATATTATGCCTATTCTATTATTTCTCTAAAACATACTTCTCATTTCACATTAAAGACCTAGTGAATTGGGTTTGACTGGGGTGTACACAACTCCCCTGGGCATACTGTAACAAGACTTTAATCCACATGAGTGAGTGTGGCTTCTGGTTTTTTTGCCAAAAATCTGTACACCCATTTGAGAACGTAACAACAAGCATTTAATATCTCAGCCATTGTTACAATAATGACAAATACCTTTTCCATTTCGCTGTTAGAAAGCTCCTAAAGTTTTGAGGAACAACACTAATATAACTCTCCACAGATGGTCCATATTTAGAGCACCGCAATCACAAAAGAGGCAAATCTTGTAATATGGCCAGAAACTTTGTTGTCACGGAGTAGAAATTAACTCAGTCCACTTCAGATTACAATATTGCACTCCTCAGTACAGCATCTGAGTACGTCTGCACCATAAAATGGTAATTACTCCGCTGCAGTCACAGAGAGTTGGAACCCCGAAGAACACCCTTCACAATCCCCTTGTTCTGCTTCTATGCCATATGGCCTAACTCACACACCAATTTATTAAAATGCAAGACTGTGATTCCTTTGGTCTCTGAATCAGGCTCTGCATCGAAAAGTTCCCATCTTGCAACACAATGAAAACAAATCTGCCTGAAAAATCTTTTGGAAAGAGCATCACAGGTCCCAATTTCTATTTCTCCCATTCAGCTTGTCCAGGTTCACTCCAGGGAAAGCACAGTGTGCCTGGGCCAAATCCCATGAAAAGGTTCTCCTGGAATCGTGTCAAAACTGACTTTGTGCTAATCCAGGCAAAAATCATGCTGTTAAAAACATGGTGCTCCTAAGATAACTTTGCCAAATACTTCTTGTCGCAGTATCTAAGTACTGCTAAGAGATCTTGAATGTTAGCTTGATACTGTTCTATGGAGGCTTGGTTGTAATCTAAATCCTCTTTTAGAATACTGTGATTAAATGGTTTGAATATCCTACAGGTACTTTTAAAGCTTTACATCCATTATCCCAGCATATACTATCAATAGTAAGAATATTAACTGTCCTTCCACCAGACAACAGAATAACAGGTAACTCTCATTTCAATTAGCCCAAGGGCAAGATCTTTACTTTGTTTTGTTCCGTTTCCCAGCTACAAAGGGCAAAACATGTCCTTTCAGTCTGGATGACTTTCATCAGTGAATAAGGGAAGAGAGCAGAAAACCTACCAAATCTAAGGGACACACAGTAAAAGCCAGTGTTCATTCCTTAGTGCCATGCTCAGAGTAGATGAGTAGCCAGTGCCATGGCAGACCACCAGTTTTCATAACAGACAGACAGACAGACAGAGACAGAGGCTCACTTGCTCCGACAAGGCAGCAGCAGCAGCTCCTGCTCTCATAGGTGCCATTTGGTACCACTATCTTCCCTAAGGTGAGATAAGATTGTGCAAGACTACAGAAGACGGCAGCTTGCTCTACACATGCTTGTTTTGCAGTTTTGAGCATTGCCCAACTATGATAGACCTTTCTGGGGGGGAATAAAAATGTGGAAACTTATTTAACATGTAGGTTATACAGAGTGGAAAATCATACAGAAATCACTTTCCAGCTGGCCTTTATCTCCCATTCAAATGACAGTTTTCATATTCTTCTGGATTTCTTCTTAGACAAACTGCTGGAATACAGATACTGACCACTTTAACAGAGCAAGCAAATTCCGCATCCATCACAGAACCACAGAAAGGCATCCTCTGATAAACACAAAGTGTCTTTGAAAAAAATCCATCAAAAGTAAAGAAATTCAAAGCATCATTTCTCCTGCCATTTTTCATTTTCCACTAGTCTCTTTGCTTTCATTTCTTTATTTATTGCAAAAGATTAGGTCCAGCACAGTTAGGAAAATGGCATCTTTTCCTTTTAATTTACCCAACACAGTACAGACATTCAAACTGGTGGTTCAGCAGAAAGGAGGTCAATGTACTAATGGAATCAATAAATTTAAGTGTGATAAAGTAACTGCCACTTCAGTTACTGTAGAAATCGTAAATCATTTTCAAACTCAAGAAATGTTCTCCTATCAATAAACTATCTGTTTAAGCAATTGTTTAAAAATCAAAGTGTGATCTTGTAAACATTTTGGGGCTCAGTTACACTGTACATCTTAGTCACAGCTTCTGCTTATTCCTTATTGCTTATTCCAGATTCACTAAGATTCAAAACAGAGGAAGACAGACTGCATGAGCATTTACAATTAAAAATTACAGTAATGGCCTCCTGCTCCCAGCTTGTTTCCTCTACTAACTAGTTAGTAACAAGTAGATGCTGTGAGAGTAAACATTTCTACCAAGCTATACCTGTGCCCACTCCAAGCCACTCATGTCGTCCAAACACAGAGAGCACCATCTTCAAACAAGCTCTCTGCAAACCACATCATGTTACTAGAAATTCTACAGGCTGATATGCTGTGCTCTGATACAGAGCAATGGCCAAATACTTCTGATAAGCTCTATATGCTGCATTGCCCATAAGGACAGAAACTGAACTTCATTTTATAAAAAGAGGAGAAGGAGCAGGAGGAGTCTGGAAAGAACCAAGTACTCAGTGTAGCTTAAATTCCCAGAAAAATTCTAGAAGCTAGATTTTGAAATCCTCAAAAGCAAATACTATGTAAATTATTTCCTCACACAACAGAGTAACAAGCCTTAGGGATAACAGAGAGGTAGCAGATACCGCCTGTCAGGTGTGCTTGCAAGGCAGCACGTCCTTAATTTAGTATTATTTAACATCTGCATGAAGTGGCTATGATTACTAAATCTGAGGATGACACCAATCTGAAACATACAGACTGAGGTACAGAAATGTTTGGGTGCCATTCATCAAGAAAAAAATGGGCGTAAATACTAAAGTGTGCATAATGAGGATAGGCCAGAGCAAAGTGCACAACAGAATTGGAGCTGGGATTGCCCGTGAATCATGAGGCTGTTAATGTCTGTTTTTCCATAGTGGTATGGCACCATAATGTAATGGATAAAGAAGCTGCAAGATACATGCAGACTGCTGAGTCTCAGAAAGGAAAATCCTATTCCAGCCTGAAGACTGCAGTTGGAATAGTGTGTTTGTGCCACAGTATCACAGGACTAATGTGGATTAATTGAAGAGAGCCTGGAAGAATGCAATAAAAATGATGAGAGGTCTAACAAAGCAGCATCAAGTGAGAAACAAAGAGAGGATGACCAAGCTGAGGTTAGTAAATTTATAGAAGGCAAGATGTAGAAAAAGCATAATAAAGGCTTTCAGATATATTAAAGCTTGATGGAAAGAGACAAGATTTCTCCATATCCCAGGTAGACAGAGGAAGAAGCAAACTAAAGCAAGGCAGATTTAAATCAGACATTAAAGAAAATAGTCTAACTAAGCTGTCCAACTTCTTTCTATCACAATCAGTTCTCCAGTTCTCCACAAAAAGCTACACTGACACCAGCGGAGAGGGTTTTTATGGGCCTTGAAATAGTGTGCTTGCTTAAGACAGCACTGCTACCCAGAGAAACTGCTAGCAAACCACACATTAAGAAATCTGTTTCACAATGCACTGATTCAGCAGTGAAGCTACTTGCCAACGCTCTTGTCTTCCTACGACTCTGGCCCTTCCCTATGTCCCTTTCAGTTGGTATCACTACAGTGAAATAAGCCAACTTAAGAACTGCCCTGGGTTTGGAGGGTTTGTTTTCAGAGGGTAATAACCTGGGAGAATGCAAAATCAGCATAATACAAAGCATCTGAACCATACAACAGACAGGTGGACCTGGCTCACTCATGTAACTGGGGCTTGCCTACGACTTTGTGAACTCCGAAGTTGCTCGCATCCAAAACCTAGAGAAGTTCTCCTCATGCAAAACTGAGCTCGGGATTATATACCCCCTACAAGCTTCAAAGTTTTCTTATGGCTTTGTACCATGATGCCTACATGACTCTTTCATGTCCTCTACATCTCTACTGAGATCAAACAACTGGCACTTCAGTAATGCAAGTGAAACACTATGATGACATACTGTAAAATTAAAACATTATCATAACTTTCTCTTGGACACTCCCAAGCAAACAGTGGCACTTCCACAGTTCTGCAGTAAATGTCAAAGCAGGTATCCTTTGAAACACATTCTGACCATTAGCAGTGCTAATGCAATGCCAGTTATACAAATATATTTTCCACAGATCACAAATAAAAATCCCTTTCAAAAACAGAAAGATATCAAGACAAATATTGATGTTTATTAAGGCTGTAATTTTAAGTAGAAGGTGATCTACCATTGTTCAACCTCCTCGAGCACACTGCTGGAGTACAACACTGTGTAACATGCACGTGGGTACCAGGCTTTCCAGAGAGCAAGTGACTGTGATCACAAAGCAGGTGGTTACATTGTCTAAGCAGCTTAGCAATTGACCCTCAAGGTAACTAAATATGAAGACACAGTTAATTTTAAAGACACACAGATTACATTGCTAATACAGCTCTAACAACTGGAACAGGAACAACAAGTGTTGCCCCAAATTATAATGACAGTTCTGTGAAAGATTCAGGAAATAAAAAAAGGTCCTAATAAATGGAGCTTTAAGTTCACTTTGCTAGACCACAGATATACCTCATTATTATCTTGAAGGCCTCCGATGGCAATTTCAGTATTCCAAAATAAAATTCTGCAGCACTCCACTGATCTGTAATTTTTCTGCTCTGGAGGAACAGTCCTATTCCTTCACAAACAGTTGAAATACTAATTATTTCTTTGCTGAATCCTGCAGTAAAACTCGTATATAGAAGGGGCCATGTAAAAGCAATCCTAACATGTCTGCTGCTCAAGGAGCAATACTCTTCATCCGCTTCAGTGATTTTCTACCCAACAGGTACAACATTGAAGTAATGAGCATTATAAAACTTAATATAGTACCATATATATTTTATGGCTGTGCAGATTCAGATCAGAGAATATCCAGATTGTTTTTACAGAACTAATGCCAGACACATTTCGAATTATTATGCATGAAATGATTCTAAGAAAATCACCACTCTTGCCAAATTAAGATTTAAAAACATATAGTTGAGAAAAAGAATTGTAAAAGTCTCAATCTTTAAAGAAGCTAAAATTTCCCTATTATTTTTAAAGCGGATTCTCTTATGAAAGGAAACAATATATATCAAAATAACAAATGGCTTTTGTCAGTGACTGAAATGTATTGATTGACTCCACATTGTTTTCTGAAAATTATACTGAGACAGCTGGACTCATTCTAAAGAGGTATGAGAGGCCCCTTTCTCAGGTGGCTTGATAAGATGGCAGCACGATTTACACAGCCCACCAGCACTGGCTACACAAGGCAGCATTCTCAGCTTGACAGCCCATGTGGCCCACTACCACCAGATCTCCCTGCAGCTTCAGCCCCACCGGATCCAGAGAATAAGATAGCAAGACAGATCTTCGATCTTGGGCTTACAGCATGGCTTCAACAGTGAAGAGAAGACAAAGAACTGCTTGTAGACAGACAGAGAGCAGCTCCCCACCCCATGAAGAAGGGGGGTTAGGGTGAGAAAAGTACAAAAAGAACAGCTTCTTAGCCAGAATTTGGACAGACACACACACCCCACACACACCCCCAAAGACCAACCGATAGTCAGAGGAGATCATCAGAGATGCTGCAGATTGCCTGAGGGACCCAGGGACTCCTGGAAACAGACAGAAAGTGTTCTGCGTTGTTATATCCTCTCACCATCCCCCACCCCCTTTTACTTCACCCCTCTTCTTTTCCCCTTTCTTTCGTTTTCTTGTTTTACCACTCTATCTCATGCTGTTAAGGAATAAAGCTGTGTTGATGCATATCCCTGGGCATATTTGCCTTATTTTTACATTTTAAGAATTGCAAACTGATTGGACCTCTCACAGATCCACTTTACAAATTGAGACAGCTTTCTAAGAAGCATATATCACTAAAGCAAGTATCAGCCATTAAAAATATATGCAAATGAAAAATCATTCATCATGCTCTACTGTTTTTTACAAGACAAGTATTTAAAAAGTATCATGTAAAATGTGAAGCCACATGAAAGCTCTGGATAAGGGGCTGTAAAATGAGATTCCCTTATATCAGACTACCACCAGAAAAACAACTTTGCTGTGCAGCTCACCTCTCTTTTCCCTTCTGTTTACCTATATAACATGATCACACAAATTTCCAAGGAACCCAAACATTTCATTATGTTTGAAGTTGCCCTTGAAACTGAAAAGGCAGAACAAGACTTCCGTATGTGACATTTAGATATAGAAAGACTCAAGTTACCTGCTCAAGGTTGAATAGAAAGCCTCCGGCAACCTCAGAAACCAGAAATGGTTCTCCTGAAGCCCAAGAGATGCAAAAACCTTTAGACCCACCTCATGTATTTGATGTATTCTACAAAACTGCATCATGTTGCAACCACTTACAGTGCTCTGTGGAGACATCACAACTCACCTGGAGTGTGTCTTTGAACTGATAGAGAAACTACAGAAATGGAAGTTTACACTCTTAGTAATCTGAGCAAAAATGTCCTGCTGTAAGGATATGCTCAGGAGAAAGACTAGCTTTGGATCAGTTCCAGGCCAAATGGTTTGAAAAAAGTATCAAATATCCACATACCTTCATTAGAAAGCTGTTCAGAGTTTGTTCAATACTGCTCACTTCCATCAAAAACTAAGTTTTTTCTTTATTCATTTACCTCTTCTTTATCAAGTCACAGTCTGATGTAATCATGAAGCATTAACTCAATGTTGGCCAAGTATTGCAAAAAGAGTCTCAGTGAGCATAGTTCCATACCATTAGGGACAATAGTTTAAGCTGTTAAGTGGACAGACTTCCCCCAGCTCCTGGGGAGATATTCAGTGACTGCCCACCCCAGTCTCAGTCTCACTCACTTCGAAATTTTTCATAGGATCATAGAACTGTTTCAGCTGAAAAAAACTTTTAAGATGAAGTCCAACCATTAACCCAGCACTGCCAAGTCATCACTAAACCACGGTCTTAAGTGCGTCATCTACAAGTCTTTTCAATACCTCCTGCTACTTTTCAATACTCTCCACCACTTCCTGGGCAGCCTGTGCCAAGCCTTAACAATCCTTGCTTCGAATACTGATACTCAACCTAAACCTACCCTGGCACAACTTGAGGCCATTTCCTCTAGTCCTATCACTTATTATTTAGAAGAGACTAACCCCCCACCCTGCTACAACCTCTTTTCACGTAGTTGTGAACAGCAACAAGGTCTCCCTCAGCCTCTCCTCGTAAGACTTGCACTCTAGCCTCTTAACCCCCTTCATTGCTTTTCTTTGGATGCTATGCAGCACCTCAGTGTCTTTCTTGCAGTTAGGGGCTGAGAACTGAACACAGTATTCAAGGCACAGCCTCGCCAGTGTCAAATACAAAGGGACAATCAACTCCCTCTTCCTGCTGGCCACACTATTCCTAATAGAAGTCAGGATGACATATGAACACTGCTGGTTCATACTCACCTGTCAACCAACACCCTCTTCTGCCAAGCAACTTTCCAGCCACTCTTCCCCAGGCCTGTAACTTTGCATTGGATTGCTCTACCCCAAGTGCAAGACACAACAATTGGCCTTGTTGCAGCTCATACCATTGGTCTCACTCAATCAATCCTGCTTCTCCAGATGCTTCTCCAGAGCCTCTCAAAGCAGATCAACATACCCACCCAATTTGATGTCATCCACAAATTTACTGCGAGTGCACTCAATTCTCTCGTCTAGATCATTAATAAAGATGTTAAAGACAACAGGCCCAAATACTGAGCCCAGGGAGCACCACTTGTGATTGGTTGATGACAGGATTTTAACTCCATTCACCACCACTCTTTGGGCCTGGACATCCATCCAGATAAAACTATTTCCAGCTAGATTTTTTACCTAGCAAAGTGTATGCTCAATCCAAGCCATAAGCATCCAGTTTCTGGTAGACAGTATCTACAGGTAGACAATATCCACAGCCCATCCTTTACCCATTAAGTGGGTCACCTCATTGCAGAAGGAGATAAGGTTAGTCAGGCAGGATTTGCCTTTCATACACTCATGCTGGTTGGGCCTGATTGCCTGGTTGTCCTGAGTGTGCATGACAACACTCAAGTTGACCTGCTCAATAACCTTCCCCAGCACAGAGATCAGACTGAAAAGCCTGTAGTTCCCCAGATCTTCCTTCTAGCCCTTACTGTAGTTGAATGCCTCATTTGCTCATGTCCAGTCAAGTGATATCTCCCTAGTTTTACAAGAGAACACACTACATTTTAGTTACATTTATCTGTGTTTTCAAAGAACAGCAGCTCAAACTTCTGCATTAAATCTACAAATACATAGTTTCACATACAGCACATTGTCCTGGGTTATAGAAGCAAGAAGTTTGTATTCTATTTTCATCTGTTGAAAAGCAATTGAGAAGCTGTATGGTTTTGTTTTTGGTAACTTCAGGGGGGTGGGGGAGTGAATACTGACCCAATTGTTAAAATCAGGTGGGGCGATATGTCTTGGGGTGGGGGAGTGAATGCCTCGGTACCGGCTCAATTGTTAAAACCAGGTGGGGCGATGCTCTTTAAGTATCCCCTGATGACCCCATCTCCTCCCATTGTGAAAAGATTCACCCGGTGGGG
>VZRI01009122.1:21595-39766 GCA_013397515.1 Upupa epops | reverse complement strand
TGCTCCTGCCTGCACCCGCCCCGAGGAAGTCTCTCCGCAGCTGCCACTCCGGAAAAACTAAATTGGGACAGGTTTTATTTTGCTCTGTCGGGATCCCTAGGACACTTTTATTTTGACTGGTTGTTTGGGGTGTACTGTTGGGTTATTTCCTTAGTGTTCTTAATAAAGAATTGTTCTTCCTTTTCCCAAATCTCTTGCCTGAAGGCCTTTAAATTGAAAGAATTTAATAGCTGTCTTCCTAAACCGGGACACACATACAAACCCCCAATTTTTTGTCTGAATACAAAGTTGAGAACAGACTTGGAAAACACAAATTTATTCACAAGTTTTTCCATATCTACTAGAAGATAGTTTCATATAGAATCACTCATCTGAAGTCCAACCTAGAATAAGCATTCAGCTCTTCTAGAACAGAGTGCAGGATACTGCTTCTATGTATTGCTTTTCTGACCTGTTTGACAGAACAAGCCTGCATGCTGCCACCACCTTAGCATATGACTAGGCCTTTCTAAGACCAACTTCATTAAATTCAGAAACACGACATCTGAAGAGCAATCTGTTACTTATTTATCTTGTTCTCTGACAGACAAACCTTCCATTGAGTCTTTTTCTACAGAAGCAAAAATCTACTATTTCCACAGAAGAAGCTGTAGCCTTCCGTTCTCAATGGCATATTTTATTCATATTTAAGAAACCAAATCAACATTCTCAAGGGCTCTGATTTCAGTGCAAGTTACATGTGTAAATTTTATTTAAAATGTCTTCTGAAAACTACTGAACATCCCCTCCTTCAATTTCTTAGTTATGTTTCAGACATACACAGGGAATACCTGCAATACCAAACATACTCCTGGTTCAGCTCGATTGTGTTAACAAAGCATAGCCACTTCAACTGAATTTGCCTTGCATATAAGATATGAACAGCTCTGCTTAGTATGCTTCGCAACTGCCTCTAACAGGGTATGAGTAAAGGACAGAACAAATACAAACAAAATTATCTTACTTTTTACTCC
Source organism: Upupa epops (assembly GCA_013397515.1). Lineage (NCBI taxonomy): Eukaryota > Metazoa > Chordata > Aves > Bucerotiformes > Upupidae > Upupa > Upupa epops. Next base: position 38,753 of record VZRI01009122.1, on the reverse strand, counting down.
ACTTAAGTTTTGACAGACTGGAAACTTTCCAAATTCCCCTAGTACTTCGTGCTTAAAATAGGAAAATCTAGTCTGCTACAAATGGAGAATGGTCCAATTAAACATGTCAGCTACTGAAAAATTGTCATCTCTGAAGCTGCCTTGAAATGTGATGAGTCAACGTATTTGCCTGCTAACGAAGCCTCATATATACAATGACTAAAGGTTATGACATTAGCAAAGACCCTTCAAGAATGCAAAATGATACAAATTGCTGCAAGTTTAGCTTTCTTAACTTCTGCCTCTTTCTAGATATGACGCAAATAAAGCCAGCCTAAACCTATTCATTTTTCCAACACCTGTTAAGGTCTCTTCAAAGGTCTATCCTTAGGGACAAGCTGTCACATCAGAAAATGATGACATATGCACCATGACATGCTGTAATTATGCCATCCCATCAACAAGTACACGTCGTACTTTGGGACAAAAACACTTCACTAGACAATGTTGTGTTAGCCTCAAAGATACCATATACAAATATTTGACCATGTAAAACAAACAGAATCTATGACACCTTTGGGAACAAACAGCAAGTCTGTTCCACTTTGTAAGCCAATGTCAGCTTATTTGCTTTTAATTCTACAGTATCAAAACTGCTCTGATCCAGCAAAACCCCCACTTCATATTTGAACAGGAGCAGACTTACACATGAAGAGTTAGGTCATTGCAGTAGTCAAGCTACATATAGCAGTAACAGAACTCTATGGTAAACACACTGAAGTGGTAACAGGGAAGGGTGAATCAAATTAGTCTTCTAATTATTTCCTCTTTAACTTGACTGTTTAAGCCATTACCTAAGTTACACAGTATAATGCCATGGAAATTTTTATTGTAGAACAGATCTGCTTTGCTGCATTACTGTTCCTTCATCACAAAAAGAGAGGAGATGGAAAGCACCATGTTTTTTTCCCCACATTTATAATTATGATGCCCACTCACATGATGTCAGAATTCCTCAGAATTATTAGAATCACAAACTCATGGAATAATTGGGTTGGAAGGGATCCTTAAAGGTCATCTAGTCCAATACCCCTGCATTGAGGAGAGACATAAGCAAGTATAGCAGGTTGCCCAGAGCCTTGTCCAGCCTGACCTTGAATGTGGCCAGGGTTGGGGCTTCCATTATCTCACTGGGCAACAAATGCCAGTGTTTTACACCCTCATTGAAAAAATCTCTTCCTAATAGCCAATCTAATTCTCTCATCTTGTACTTTAAATCCATCACTCTTTGTCCTGTCACAACAACCCTTGCTAAAAAGTCTGTCACCATCTGCCTTTTAGGCTCCTTTCAAGTACTGCAATAAGGTCTCCCTGCAGTCACTGTTTTTCAGACAGAAGAAACCCAACTCTTGCAGCCTGCCCTCACAGGGTAGGGGTTCTAGCCCTCTGATAATTTTTATTACTCTCTTCTGGACCCTTAGCATTCAGAAACTACAAGCAGCAGCTGGGTAACTAAAACAATCAAAAAGAAAACTGTTCCTAGTTTGTTACTGGAATGAGCCTCATGCTGCTATCAGTGAGAGATCCCTCCTAACACTTTGGGGGCTTAAACACATCTGAACATAATATAGTATCTATGATGGCAGGACTAGTCCAAGGATCTGATCCAAAACATGCTGAAGCTTGCTGTTGCCTTATATAGGTTTTGGGTTCAGTAATACCACTGCTTTTATAGTTAAGTGATAGCAGAGTGCATCAGTGAATTTGCAAGACAGACTCCAATAAAAGGAGCTTTCTACAAGAAAGTTAGGAAGACTCCAGTCTGGTTTCCCTCTGTTGAACTAGCTGGCTGTGTAAAGGAGATTGATGTAGCTGAATTCATGTATGCCAGTTGGTTTCCCTGTATCTGCAATGGTGGTAAGGTGATTGGAATGTTGGTTTCCTTCAGCTGATATGCCTTCCATATGTAACATGCTGACCCCAGTGATGCTGAACAAACCCCATACAGAGCTAGAAAGACTAATCAATCCATAGAAGGGAAGGTAAAAGACTACCAGAAAGTAAGAAAACAAAGGCAAATAACCAACAAATCTCTACTCGAGTAAACAAGGTTGGGTTTTGTAGATGAACTCAATAATATGGCAATGTTTAGGAAAATAACTGAAAAGGAAAAATAGTAAAATAGAGATAATACAATTCAACATCTGAAATATAATTCTTGTGACATCACCTGTTTCTATTTTCCCTATTTTGTAGGCTCCTGCACTTCTTCTTTTCCATTATTGTGGAAGTTTCACTAACCTAGGCAAATCAAATCTAAAAATCCTTCCACAGTGGGTGAAATTTAAGTTGATGGAATGGCCCTGCTTTAGTCTATCTGTGAAAGCTAATCACAGCATGGGCTTCCACAGAGACTACAGACAGTCCACTATAACTGCATGTTATGTTTTTATTGACACTCTTCAATCCAATATTAAAAATTAAGGGAGTGCACTAGAAATATTTATTTTAAAAGCACAAACTATCTATAAACAAGATGAGCAAGATTTTCAAAATCCACCTTTAGCACTTCTTAAAATCTCAGAAACTTTGCAATGATCATTTAATAATTGACCTTAAAGGAGCTTAGGAGGAAAAAGCTGTTTTTTGCTTTGACTGAATTGCCATTTTTTAGTAAACAAAAACCTGGCTTAATTATGCCATGCAAGCTGAATGAACACAGAATTTTTTGTATGTATTAAAACAACGGTATTATACAGCGCACCAGAAGATCAGCTGCTCTAACGTCAAACACTGAGACATCAAAGGTATTTTTTAATACTTGGAAAGGGTGAGACATTTGAATACTCTCAGGTAAACTTTCATAAAATAAAAATGAGACTCACTTGTTGATAAGAGCATATGCAGTATTAGTTATGTATCAAGAGAATAACTGAATTTAAAATAGGTCTTGGATCAGAGGAGCTTGTCCATTTGATGAACATTTATTCAACTTTTAATTGCCAAGGAAAACATTCAGGATATGTACTATTTTTTTCACATGATAGTAGCATCATCCAACATTCAGGACTGTTTGCCAACTGGATTTAACTCCAGTCCACTGGCACACCCCTCTCCAGTTACACAGCACTGCTGATAAACAACACAAAATGGCTCACTGAGCCCTTCTGCCAGCTCCCTCAGTACACTTCAGCAGATCCATAGATTTGGGGGTGTCTAAGTGATATAGCAGATCAATAATCATTTCACCTGGAACTGTGGGGGCTTCGTTCTGCTTCCTGACCCTGTGTTCCAACTCAAGGGACTGAGTACCCCAACTGGTATTACTATTAGAGACTGAGGCAAATAAGGCATTAAGTTCCTCAGCCTTTTCCTCATTTTCTATGACTGTTTACCCCTTATCCAACAAAGGATGGAAATGCTCCTTAGTCCTCTTTCCTTTACAATATATGCATAGAAACATTTATTTTCTTTTACAGGACGGTGTAAATAACTCAGAGGAAATTGGAATTAATTTAGTTTTGGGGAAAGAGTGATATAATCAATAGAAATTCAGTACTAGCATCTTTGGCTAGGTGCTGCTATGAGCTCCACCTCCCTCTCTTTTTTGTGTTTGTAAAAAGGTTGGTTCCTTGCATCTGAAAAGCTTTCACTGATACCCCTGAGCCACAAATTGCTGTTGACCAGAAAACCTGTCTAGTGAAGGATCACAAAATATTCTTCTGAGGCTGATGCTCTTCCTAGGTGTCCACAGGTCTAGCCTAGCAGAAATATTCTTACGTTCTTCTTAGAAGTCCTTTCCACAAGATAGTATCAATTTCACATTACATAAAAGCATTCTAAATCTGTTCAACTTCTTTCAGTCCATGAACTGGAGTAACTCTACAGCAAGTTCAACTGTGTCAGAGAAGCAAGCTATGGCACAATACAAGACCTTAGCACTTTCCTGCTATTGACTGCCATGTTTTCAAGGCTCAGCTAAAGCCAGAGAGCTTGTGTATACAAGCTGCAGAAATTCCATCCTACACAGCTTCACACTCACTTGCTTTCCTTAATTTGCATTTGTTTTCAAAAGAAGCTTCAGACATGTAAATTCCTACAATAACTAACAGCTTGTAAGATTTTAATTTCATTTAAAGGAAAAAGAATTCATTGCCTGTAAGTTGAAAAAAGTAATAATGAAATATACTTGGTGAGAACAATGCTGGAATTACCCAAATATCAGACTGATACACACTAATATGTAAACTTAATATGGACAATAGAATACACAGTAATAGCTGTTTCAGAAGTTTTGTTCAGCTCACAATACCTCAGTTATGCATTAAAACAAACAATGAATAGATTATAATTATTTTGCAACTAAACCCGAGCAAGCAGTACAGTAACTGCAGTGTTGGGTAGAGTACAAATATTTATTAGATGACATGTACCGATTATAGAACAAGATGACTAGAAATGGGATTTTTTGAGTCTTTCATTTCTAATTATGATCATTTAAATGCACCCAGAAGCTTGACACAGAAGCAGTATATTTCATTTCATGTGCCCAATCTAAAACTCACCCTAGATGAATTTAAGACATCACAGCTTTCGGCAGAGGCCATGAGGTGAAGTACAAGTGGCTCCTTGGCCAATTCCAACTTAGGTTATGCATTCTGGAGACAATTACTTTTTTAACACTTGCTACTGGTGTTGCCTAGAGCTACAGATACTGCCATGAAAGCAAGGTTTCCTTAGGCAATACTCTGCCATCTGTCCAAATCTGCACACAACATGTGACCAGGTGCAAACATCTATATTCACTGGAATGGTGACTCCCAAACTGATGACATGTGTCATTACTAACCATGTCTTTCAAGATCTTTTTTTTGCAGACAGAATGGAGAAGATGATGCTGTTTAAGTCCTCAGGGATGAGGAAGGTGATTTAATACAGAGGAGATTTTATACTTGTCCAGAAAAGAAAGGAAGAAAGGAAGAATGAGAAACATACAAAAAAGCAGACAGGAAAGTAACAGAAACAAAGGACAGACACAGAAGTTGCCTACAGGGAAACAGTTTCTCACTGAGTGATGGTGACTATAACAGTCAGGTTCAGTTAATAAATACAAGTCTCTTTTGTTGCTGCATAAAATAAAAAACTTGCATATTTTGCACAAACCCTCCACATACAACAGATGATGGATCAAAGGCTACAAACTCTTTATAATATTTCCTGACACACAGTGTATGCCTGAATGTGAATTTCAGTGCTCCCATGTGAATGAGCTATCGACCCCTGTGAAACATCACACTGGATGGAGTCCTGCTCCCTCAGGGAGCCTCAGTGTACTTCACAAAATAGAGCAGTGCAATAGGCAGACTTACTGGCAGTTTCTGTGAACAACATAAAGATTATATCCTTCTTTAGCCTCACATTCCCATCTTCAGGAACAGTCTCTTAGCAGTCATGAACATTAGAGTCAAGATGCAATCCCTCGCAATAATATAGACATTAATTTCAACAGGAAGCAGAGTGTCTTCTTTTCATACAGCTACAGTGTTATAAAAGCAGTTCAAACATTCCTGCATGCTTGCAGACTGACCGAGCTGAACCAAGTCCATCCACTAACAAAGAAGCTTGCCTTTCACTCAGTTCTTAAGTTGTGCCAGTTTAAAAAGTGGATTTTTACAGTTACCTAAACTAAATATATGTTTCATATAGATAATTTATCAGCTAATAACCTAGCTCTCACATTGGTTATACACTGTAGCCTGATACTAATCATCTCCCTCTTCTCCCTCAAGTATGTTTTAAGTATAGAAATGAAACAGGGCACAAGGTGCTCATACAATGAATTTAAAAAATGCTTTCGCACGGAGTTCTCCAGGAACAATAAGATTATTAAAAGGAATACCAAGGTTCAAAGCCATCTAAATGTAGCCCACCTTATAGAAATACATCTGCTTTAAAGCAGCTGAAAGAGGATGAAGGAAGAAAAAGGAGATTGATCTTGTGAGTGGCCCTCAGTGCCCTACACAGTAGTCCTTGAAAGATGCTGCATGAAGATGAACATATGTATTTCATTATGAAATGAAAACATAAGATACAGTTCAGTAAATATAAGTTTTAAGCAGAGGTGCCCAGCTAAGCCTATATATGCATTTCTTCTGCATCTTTCTTTGCAGAAGCTGGTGAAAGCCAACAGGTTAATCAGTGAATCACAATGTGGGTTTCACAGAGTTACAAAAGTGCTGTTGAGCTGATGCACAACATACTGTCTTGCTTCTCTTCTTTACAGTGGTTTTAGACAAACTTTAGAGTAATATCTGTGGCCCAAAATAATTTTAAAACTTTGATAGGAGGCTGCTTGCTCCAAAAATATGGGACTTTCGTTACATCCACACATCCTCCTGCATGTGCTCAGCAGCACGTCAGTGGGAAAAATAACTCTGCACTCTTTTGTATTTGTTTTTCCTGTCAGGCTGAGAAACCTCAAAGAGAACAGGATCAGGTCTCAGCTGACTCCACCAGTACTGGCATCCCTAATCAGGGGTAAAAAAAGGCTCAGAACCACCAACAGTAACACTCTCTACATTCTCTATTTCCAGCACCAGCATAACAAAGATCAACCCAAGTTCACGGCCAGTCCTCTATAATCCGTCTCTGGTGCTTCAGGATACAGCTCCCACTCCAAAGCCTCTGTACTCCCAACACAGATGTTTTGCTACATTCAGTTTGTACTTCTTACTCAAGGCAAAGAGCATATTTTAACACTGCTTTCAAGGCAGCTGAGACCTTTTGACATGCCTGACATTACGTCGTTGCGTAACAGGCAGGGAAACAGAGGAAACCACTGATTAAAAGCCAAACAAATTAGCAAAGTAAGAAATGACCCTCTAAATCCAAAGCTGCAATCCTGATGAAGTTCTGATGCCTGGGGAGTGGCATCAGGGCCTGGAAGAGAAAAGCTTTTCAGTTAATATCCTCACTTGCTTCTATGCTTTAACCACATGAAATGCTACAATGAAATACTCTTAAGTCCTGTACACATCAGTTAAACTCTCTGGGTTACAAAACTGAGAGAGGCGAAAAGGAACGATGTTCACATAGCATATCCACAACCACTCTGTAGCAGATAAATCTCATGTGAACCCTTACTAGCCTCAAAAGGGCCCCATAAAGTGGTCATAAAGAGCACAATGGGATCACTCAAAAAAAGTCAGGAATTCAGAGATAGAAGTTAATATCAACCTTTCTTGGGGTAAGATATAGGGATTTATTTAGTTAATAATCATTGTGATCAGAGTCTGTAAGTATAAACACACAGCAGATCCCAAATTTTTACTTCCTATCCAGTTGAGGAGATCGCTGCAAGTTGAGGAGAACTGAGAAGAGTCATAGGCCTTCTGTGCCACTCAACTGCATGTGGTTATAGGTCTCCAACATCACCAGTCAGGTCCCTAGGTGTCTGCAGGCATTTGCTGCTACAGATCTCCCCAGAGTTCACCTCCTGAGTTCTGTAATAGGTTGAAAGACAGAGCACTGTGAATGTGCACTATACCCCAACAGGTCCCCATTGCCTTGTGGTAATAAATGACTGGCAAAAATGCATCCAGAAAGTAATCCACCTGTCACTGGAATGTGTCTCTTTATTTCTGGTTTTATGCTTCATCCATGGAGCCTCAAAGAGAGATTCCAATAAATTCCTCTAACTCTCCAGCTCCATATACTTGAGCTTGTCTTGCAGTGACAACTGCTAGTGGGGGAAAGCATGGGAATGCATCAATCATAAACAGGCTGCTCTTACAGACCTGAGAAAAGCATATTTTCTTTCCCGTAGCTCAGTTAGGGAGACAAAGCTAAGCACTGCTAGAATTTACAGGTGGAACAGCTTGATCGTCACTCATCATCACCATTATTTACTGGTATTGCTGAAACACCTAAATAGCACCAACTCAGAGCAGAGCCCCAGTATATCATATCTTACTTATACACATGTTGTGGGAAGACTGCATCTTCCCTGTGGCACTGTTAGTCTAGGGAGCAGAGAAGAGAGTAATGATGATTCAGAAAGTGTTTTCACAGGGTGTAGTTTGCTATCTGCTAAAACTGAACACACTGGCCAGTGAACATGGCCCTGCTGCTCAATAGGAACAGGGACATATCACAGTAGTTAGTGCTTCCACAGCACTTCATGCAGTTCTACTGTACCTCCGGTGAGCTTCCAAAGACCATGAAAGGAACATATTTCATAAAGTGGATGAGGAACATAAAGATTAAATACACCTACTTCCCCTACTACAACAAACTTTTAATAATGTTACTTCACAGAAACCACTGAAATTAGCTGTATTGCTAATGATCAAATTATTTCTTTTTTGTAGAATGGTTTAGATTGGAAATGGCCTTAAAGATCATCTTGTTACAATTCTCCTGTTGTGGGAGTAAGTTCCAGAAGAACAAATTGCTCGAAGCTTCATCACCCTTGGCCCTGAATACTTCCAGGGATAGGGTATCCACAACTTCTACAGGCAACCTGTTCCAGGGTCTCACCACCCTCACTTCTTCCTAATGTGAATATACCCTCTTTCAGTTTAAAACTGTTAACCCTTGTTCTGTCACTACATTCCCTGACAATGAGTTCCTCCACATCTTTTCTGTAGGTCCCTTAAGTACTGAAAGGTCACAATAAGGTCTCTTCAGAGTCTTCTCTTCTCTAGGCTGAACAATCCAAATATTGTCAGCCTATCCTCAGCTCCAAGATCACCTTTCTGGTCCTCCTCTGTACCCACTTGAGCAAGTCCATGTCTTTCTTACACTGGGCACTCCAGAGCTGAACACAGTACTCCAAGGTGGGGCATAGAGAAGAATCACCTCCCACAACCTAATATCCTAAGATAAAATGTATCTTTTTAACACAACAAAAGCAACAAAAATCTATTTGATAATCTGCTGTTTTCTTATTTAAGAACACAGATAATCACAAGGACACCAGAGAGATTAGAAGGAGGTAAGAAGAGGTAGGTACTATCACATGTAAGTACTGCTCTACCCAGATGGTGTGATTAAAGAGCTAGCAAAAGTGAGTTATAAAGGAAAACTCTAAATGGCAAAATAAATGTTATTTAGAGAAATTACTAGTCCACAAGAGTGTGAAAGATGCAAACACTGAGAGAGAAGTATACTAGTCAACAGAAAAAATCTTGTTAAATACAGATTAAGCTTCAGTTACAATGGTTTTTTTGGTCACATAACATTAAATCTGCTCAATGATCTTGAAAGTGCCACAGTCTAGGCATTTAAATTAAACTGGACTGCATATTAAGCAGAGCCCTGATCAAAACAAACATCAGAACAAGCAGAGAAGTTTGCATGACCTGTGAGAGCTTTTTCTTCCCTAATTCATAGACCATACTGTGAAACAGTCAAAGGAACAAAGAAACCACAGATGTGATTCTCTATGGTACTCCAGCTCCAATTTAACCCAAATGCTGTGCATTTGGAACCTCACACTCTTGTCTCTGGCCAAGCCTCAAATTCTCCCAGTGTATCTGTGAATACCACAACTCTGCTTCAGAGCTCACAAATGTGGTGATGAGCACCATCAGCTCTACCCAGGGCAGCACACATGCTCTCAGTTCTGCTAAACAGCAGCACCTCTTTTTGTAATATCCTCACTCAGGGCTGATGAAATCCATAGGATCCATAAATGCAATACTTCTCCACTCATCTTACCAAAGCCAGAGAGACCAACAGATGTGCCAGCACACATCTACAACACTGAGCATTTCACAGCACAGTGGCAAGTCTCTTTGAAAAACGGAGTGCTCAGCCAACAGAAGACTCTAATTTCCCCTTCCACATGAATAGTTGAAATGCATATCCTGCCAAAACAGAGACCCACAACCCTTACTGCTATAAAACTGTTCCATTTTTTCTTGTATATCTACTGGTTTGGATGAAAGAGAGACAGAAAAACTTACCTACAAAGAAGCATTAGATTATCATTACTTATCATTACTTATCATTAGTAGAATCATTAAGGCTGGAAAAGATGTCCAAGATCATCAAGTCCAACCATCAACCCAATACCACTATGTCCACCAAACCACATCCCAAAGTGCCACATCTACATATTTTTGAACACCTTTAGGGGTGGTGACTCCACTACTTCTATAGACAGTCTGTTCTAATGCTTGACCACTCTTTTAGCTAAGATTTTTTTCTAATAAATCTAAATCTCTGGTGCAACTTGAGACTATTTCCTCTCTTCCAATTGCTAGTTACTTGTTGACGAGAACACCATCCACCCCATCTCAACCTCCTTTCACATGGTTGTAGAAAGAATAGCATCCCCTCTCAGTCTCCTTTAAACTAAACAGTCCCCTCATATGCTCCTTATCAGAGTTCTCCACATCCTTCACCAGCATCATTGCCCTTCTTTGAAATCACTCCACCAACTCCATATCCTGCAGACAGAGTGGGCACATTTCTAAACTCCTAATTAACTCTCAACTCAGTGGGGAAATATCAGCCCTGTCCCAATGATAACTTATGTAAGAATAATCCAAGTCATTAGAAAAAGGAAAAAAAAAAAAAAACCAGCTGCTGGAGCAGCTCTTGAGCCCTTGTACAGAAACATAGACCTTTGTGTAATTGCTGTCAATGTTTATCCATCAAAAATTTAATTCTGCTTTTCTGGGATGTATGCAGGTAGAACTGTAATAACAAAATCTTTAGAGCTGCACCTGTATTTTTGCATCAGGGTTATGCAATGTCTGCCACAACTGTGTTAAGCCATAACTGCAACTCCTAACAGTTTACATGTTGTAATAAGTAAGAAAGGTTTAAGGATAACTTTAAATAAATTCTGTGTTTTATCAAAGTCTGTTATTTAGGCCCCTCAGCATTAAGCAGAGATAGATATAAGCTTTCAGCAGTGAACTAATCCAAGCTTTCTCAAGTAGGGACGTTAAGATTGTCAGGGAAAAAATGAGTGTAGGAACCATCACCATCTCCTTCCTACTACAGTCCAAGTTTAGACTTAAGTGCTGAAGTTAGACATGACAAAGGATCCCATCCGTTTCTTTCAAAAGTGATTTTGTCATTGGTGATTTGTTAGGATTTTTGATTATTACTAAGACAGGGAGGTGGAGATGGGAGTGTTTGGTAAAGAATTTTAGACTACAGCAATAAAAAAGCCAAAGGAACATTGCAGAACATCAGATTTTATCCTGAGCTACAGTAAGCAGTCAATATACTGCAGACTACTTTCAACCTACACTTTCAGCTTTCATTTCAATGAGGTTGTGTTTTCAGGAACTAAAAGGATCTCACTTGCAGATCCTCTCTCCTTACACTACCCTTTGGTCTTAACTGACACGACCACTGTGGACCTGGCAGTGTTGCTGGACTTGTCAGTGCTGGGTTTACAACTGGACTCAACTTAAAGGTCTTTTCCAACCTAAATGATTCAACGAAAACTGAGACACAAATTTTTGAGATACAAAGGGCTTGTTTTTAAAATTTTGTAATCTGGGCAGTTTCATATTTAAAATTCATAAATTAGTACATACCTCACAGAATTTCCCATTTTAGCAGACTGTTTTTCTGAAAAGCCCATTACTGTCTCCTATTCTTTTAAAAAAGAATGTACTAGTCTACTGGATTTTAATACAATCAAAAGGGATGTCTTCATTTCTTTCTCCAAAATTCTGTATCAGTAGATTCCCAACACTGTCAACCTTGGGAAGAATGCATTATGTCCCCACTGTGGGCAATGACATGACTATCAAACTGTAGGGCTGGAAGAAGCAAATGAATGAAGAAACTCATAAACTTTATTTCATTAAAAGAAAGGGAAAAAATGTTAAACTCCAGAGTAACTTCAGTCAGATTAAAATCATTCCACGTCCTATGTGGGATTCTGTTGTTCTACTCAGATACAATTATTTTGTTTGGTTTCTGCTTGGTTTTTTATCGCACTATCCTTTCAAGGAATTTTTAAAAAAACCTCCCAATGGGAAATCTGCCTTTCACTTTGCAATATATTTGCCATTTATCAAAGGTCTGAGCCATCAGCATTTTTGACCTCATGCTCCCCTTAGTTTCACAAAAAGTAGTCTGGCCGCTCTGGAGAAACAGCATGAAAACCTTACCACAAACAGACTTTTGCCCAGTTTGGATAGATAATTACATTTACCACTACAGATGCTGCCATGGTTAGCACTGAAGTCAATGCTTTTTATAGATTTCCTCAGCAAAATTTACTGCGAACTGAACAAAACAGAAAACCAATTAAAAAAAATATCTGCCAGAAAAATATGTTTAGTGATCGCTGAGCTGTATAAATCATACATGGTAGAACTGCATCACAGAAAGTAATGCTTTTTAAATTAAACAAAGTATCTGCACGTCAAATGCAGAATGTCTGGATCAGGTACTGTTTTTGGGGTGTAGCAATTTCTGCAGATGTGAAATTCTGATTGTCTTCCTTTCTGATAAGGAGACACTTACTATTAAGCCTGTAAGAACCTGTGTGTGTATTTATTTTCCATAACAAAAAGCTACATGTCTATGAGGGATCATAGCATCAACTTACTGGAGAAATTATTGCCTGCACAGGCTTAATATTTTTACAGAAACAAACAACAAAAAAATTAATTACTGGCCCCATGAAATTAAGAAACATTTGGCCCAAGTCCTGCTTACAACACTTTAGCAGTCTGCACAGACCATGAAGTGCAGGCCATGAATCAAAATAAATTATGAATACATGTCTCATACTCCCTTTATTTATGTTTTGGTTTTTATTTTTTTTATTTTTAAATGAACTAGTATTAATGCACACTGGGAATTCTCCAAGAGGGTAAAAAAGAATACAGTTTTGCAAAGAAAGTTGTTTACACTGCAGGAAAAACATCTCTTGGGGTGACTGTAATTTCTCTTCTAAGTAAGGAAAAGTAGGGGTTTTTTAAGAGCTGGCATCAATATTCCCCTTATAAGAGAGGGAAGTGCATGTCTAGTCTGGGAATATTGCTGGGAACATGCTATTCTGTAAACACAGTACCTGTATGTATTCTGATACTTACCAGTTACACTAATGTCAGTCACTAGCCCCTACCAGAGTAAATGCACCACCCACCTGTCATGTCTTCAGTTTATGATATTTTAAGACTGGAAAGGAAATTAGTTCCACTTGCATAAGCCTTTGTTTGAAACTAATAGGCACAACAGATTTCTGTGGGCAGAGGGGGCAGAGAGCAGAAATATTAATTGTAGGAATTCACTAACCGGATACGCTTTTGATGTTTTAAGGACTAAAATTACAAGAACTTGTATTAGTAGTGATGTTTTTAACTATGCATCCCACTGCCACAAACAGTCAGGGACAGGCCTATCATTTATGGAATTCATAAATACATAATTATTAGACTACAAAATAAAGGCAATGAGGACACAAATCAGGAAGCCATTCACATTCCACGCTACATAACTCTCTCTTGACAAAGCAAGATAGTGTACAGCGAACTTCCCAGTTATTAAGCTCACTTCACAATCAGTGCAACCATATACTCTGCTGCACTATCAAATCCTCCATTTCCATAATTCACAAAACTAACAGCATTACGAGATGATAAAAAAGTACATGCCAGGCTTCTAGATGCAGGAAAGGAGAAAGAAACAGTTTAATTTATACCCACCTTAATTTCTTTTAAGACATCTCACACAACCAAAACTCACCTACCCGTTATTACAGCACAAGAGGATGTACAAGATGTAAATAAATTTTCTAAAGCTCCATGTGCAAATCACCCTAACCTCTCCACCTTTCACATTTATTTACTCGCCCTTGATCCATACATACGAGTACTCTATGTTGGCACCTTCAATGAACTATTTATGCAGGTAAACATCTCTCAGAGAAGCTGCTGCCCCCTTCAACTTTTATGGCTATTAGTCTCTTCATCTTGGAGCTTAAAGGAATAATTCTGGTGCATGTTTCTTCTTCATTTGTTTTACTAGGTAAGGTGTTTAAAAGAATATATGGTCATCTGGAGCTCATCACTGTCAAATTTTAAGCTAGGCAGCTGTAAAGGGTAAAGAAACTAGTTTAGCTCCTTGGTTTACAAAGTGCTGAACACCTCCAACAGGGTGCCAAATGCAACATGGTGACATTTCAGGTTCCCAGGGCCTGATCCAAAACCTTGGTGTGATGAATGACAGTTCTCCCCTCAACTGCAATGTGTTTGGGACACAGCAGTGCTTTACAGCTCAAGCCCACACTTCTGAGGTGGCAAGAGCCACCACAGCTTTAAGAATGCAGGGTAAGATGCCAAGTCTGAGAAGCACCTACCTCTTAACACCTAAACTAGAGCAAAATAAACAAATGCACACATACATATCTATATCAACAACAAACATTCAAGACTGCCTTAAGTATGTTTTGGTCCAGATTATTTTCTTCTTTTGTTTTAATTTCATATACATAGAAGCAGCAAAATTCCCTCTAAAACCTTTAAGCTCATCCATTGCTTATTATTGTATTTCTTCCACTCCCTTTCAAAACAAAAATTTAGAAGAAAATAAAAAATACCAACCCTGCATACTGTCTTTGCAAAGCATTTTACTCTGGAAGCTTGTGTTAAAATCAGTTCTTCTACTGGAAACACGCAATAAAGCAAAGCTAATAAGAAAAGAAGGTGCAAAATCCTGCTAACAATCACGATAAAACATCCAGCTCAAAAAGACTGGCTGCTCTCATTTGAGTTAAGGCAGCAGCGGTCTTTCTTTACCAGGTCACTCGTTCAAATCCAGTCTTGCCTGACTGTAATCAGCTGATGGGAGCAGAGTAGGCAACAGACTTTTGAAGTAACTCTGCAGAAGTATTTTTTATTGAATGTGTAAATACTGTGGAGAACATCTGCAGGCATTCATGAGAGCATCATCCTGCGAGACTGAACCAGTAGGTAGTACCTCAGCAAACAAAAAAGAGCTAAGCTGCAGCAAAAACTGTAACTTATTTCTTCTGACAGTTTCCATTTTTCTTTGCTTTTGTAGAGACTCTGGTAGCATTCTAGTAAGCAAACTGTAACACACTGTGAAAAAAAATAACATTCTAGCAATATGAGCCCTCACTGCAGCATCTGTTATTAAATCTTTGCAGAGAGGCAAGGAGACACCACTAGTCATAAATGTGAATTAGCAAGGTTCTACTGTATTTGCTTTAGAGTGCAAGAGTGCTTTGCATGAAAGCTGTTACTTGCCTTTTGTCAAGAAACAAACTTATGCCAACCTGTAAATACTGAATTCTTCAAGGCAGTAGTGCTAACAGCCTGCAAGTGGTGTCCACACAAAACCGCAGCAATCTGACAGCAGAGAAATTGAAGAAGGACACAATCAGAACAGCTGATGCTGCTGATTCACATTTTCTTTACACAGAAAATGGCCATCGTCTTACACTTTCTTCCCTAGCAAATCAAAAACTGCCTTTGAAAGTGACGAGCTTCACAATGCTGACTCCAGCTCTGGCACCTGCTTATACAGGTGCATTAATACCAGCACTTAGCGTGCCCAAGGGAATCGCTGCATCCTCACCCACGGAGCCTTGTCAGCTCCATGTCCTGGGTGACTCCCCAGCAAAACACGCAAAACCCAGTACTAGAGATCTTACGGAAAGGGTGATAGTTCTCATGCTAATGACAAGCAACACAAGCTGGCCAAGCCAAGCCAAAATTCAAGTAAACTTTATGCCAAATTAATAAAGTTCAATCAGAGTTGAGATTTGCCAAACTGTAGTAAAAACACTCAAAGGTTTTCCAGAAAGAGTAAAATCCTCCGTGAGAAAGCTGATGTGGACCCTTCATAATGTGATTTTCCCTAAATGTGAAGTTACACAGACAGTGAAGAGTGCTGTGTACTACCTACCTGACACCCACCGTCATGACAGATTAGAACCGGCAAATCCCTGAAATCACCCGTGAAAATACACAACCAGTAACGGGGACGATACATAAAGAAATGAAGACGATCTGAAACCGAAAACGAGTAACAAACTGATGAGGGGCGCTCCCCGCGAGAGCTGCTGCCTAGCACTGATAATGAAATAAAGACGAGACACACCGTGTTATGGCGAAAAGTTGGGAACGCCGATGCTCTAAAGCAATAGCAGCGGTCCCAGCGCGAGCGGTTTGTGCATCGATACGGCTGTAAAAATCCCCGAAAAACAGATTCCGCTGCTCCCGGACCTTTTCGGGATCCATCCCTGGCCAGGTGCGGGGAAGCCCCGAGTCATGTGGAGTGGAAGGGGAAGCCTGCCTGGCTTCGAGCAGTTCACATGCTCCTCAAGCCCTGCGCTGGATTTTATTGGATTTGGGGGTTGTTTGGGGTTTTTCTTTCCCTGGCACTCGGGGGTGACCGAACTGAGGTGAATCGATTAAACCGCGACAATTTAATCTGGGACTTTATGCAAGGCTGGAGGAGATAATCCCCGCACAGCGGCCGCTCCCTGCCTTCTCTTTTCCCGGAGACCCTTGCACTGTCCCGGGTACACGCCGATCGCACACGGACCCGCCTCGCCGTTCGTGGGCAAAGCCCTCCTTCTCCTCTTCCTCTCCGCAGCGCACCTCGCTCCCGGCCTCTGTGCGGGATGCGCGCTCGCAAACTTTCCAAACTTGTGGGGAAGTGGCGGAGGGGCCCGACCCCGGCAGGGCTTCGCCTCCCGGCAGGGCTTCACCTCCCGGCGGCAGCTCACCGGGACCCCCAGGCCGGGCTGGGAGCAGCGCGCTACCGGACGCACCGAGACCAACAGAGCCGAGCACAGCGCTGGTCAGAGCAGGGACCCCGCGCCCCTCCCGCGCCGCTCCCTGCACTCACGCTGCTGTTCTCGCCCGTCCAGTGCACCATCGCCTGGTTGTGGGACGCGTCCCCTTTGAGCACGAAGGAGGTGCTGATGAGCGAGACCCGATCCCGGGCCGCCGCCGGAGCCGCTCTCCTGTCGCGGGTCGGGGCTCCGAGGCGCGGTTGGCCGCAGGGCTCCGTGCATCGCGGAGTGGAGGCAGCTCCTAACATCGGCACCAGCAGCGACAGCAGCACCGGCAGCACCAGCAGTGGCGAGAGCGGGTGGCGGGCGACCCCGCGCGGAGCGGCGGTCGCGCGTATCCCGCCGCGCGCCATGGCGTGTCCCCACGGCGGC
>VZRI01009122.1:0-21540 GCA_013397515.1 Upupa epops | reverse complement strand
GCGCGGCTACGGCGGGACTGGGGGAACGTTCGGACTGACTAAAGCGGGGCCACGGACACGACGGCGCTTGCACTGCAGGGAACGGGTCTTAGACAGGGTCTGGGAACTGTCCATCAGCCCTCGCGAGGAGGGGACGGCCCCGCTGTGGCCAAGAGTCCCGGGGGCTGCTGTGGAAAAGTCATGAAGGGTCGGTCTGCCTGTCAGCAGCTGGGAAGAAGCAAAGGAGACACACGCAAAACAGGAGCCGGCAGTGCGTGAGGGCAGCTCCGAAGAGCAGGCGGCTCCTGGGCTGTACCAAAAGAAGTGTCAGGAGCAGGTGATTCTCGCCCTCTACTCTGCTGTTGTGAGACCTCACCTGGGGTGCTGGTCCAGGTCTGGAACCACAAATGCACTCTAATACAGGAACACGGAAATGTTGGAGCAAGTCCAGATGGTCACGGGGCCAGAACTCCTCTCCTGTGAAGACTGAGGGCACTGGAGCTGTTCAACTTTCCAGTACCTGAAGGGGGCCTACAGGAAGGCTGGAGAAAGACTTTATGAGGGACTCCAGTGATAGGACAAAGGGGAATGGTTTCAAGCTAAACGAGGGTAGATTTAGATTGTATCTTGGGAAGAAATTCCTCACTGTGAGGGTGGTGAAGTACTGGAACACGTTGTCCAGGGAGGCTGTGCATGCTCTCTCCCTGGGAAGTGTTCCAAGCCAGGTTGGATGGGGCTGTGGGAAACCTAATCTAGTGAGAGGTGTCCCTGCCTGTGGCAAGGGGGTGGAAATATTTAAGGTCCCTTCAAACCTAAACCATTCTATGGTTGCTGTGGTTAAGAAAAATGCTTTCATGGAGAATGGAAGCCCATCCTTTCTTCTGACTTTCAGCTCCTGGGTGTCAACAAACTCATTATTACTGTCCAGAGTCAATTGCTAACCCAGTATTTCCCATGGTGGAAATATGTGACTGGAAAGTTGTGACTAATTCATGGAAGCAGGAGATGCTCAGGGCCAGGAAGGGCCATGACTGGTGCTCTGCAGCCACAACACAGCTCAAAACAGCCAGCTGAAATGGTGGGAAAACACCTGGTCATCACAAATTGGATGCTTTTCCTACTCCACTGCAGCAAGCTCTGTCACTGTGAAAAAGTGGGGCTGATGAAGCAATTTGATGGTGTGAAAAGAAGCAGGCTGCAATCACAGGGTAACAGGTTAGCAGGGACCTCCAGAAAATTCTTGACCCAGCTGAATCTAACCTCACTGTAATATAAAGTTCCTCAGTCCCAAATGTCAAAGACCACTAAGGGAAGCAATGACTCCAGCTACAGGCAGACACATTAGATGACACCCAACAGAAGAGATTTGGGCTGGGCAAAACCAAGGTGAGTAAAGGTAGCAAATCAGCTTTAGTTGTAATCTGCCTTTATCCTAATGGTCTAGAAAATTAGGATTACACAGGCTTTTCTAGGAAGATTAATAGAAAAAAATAGTATCCCCTGGTTTAACTGTGCCATTTCCAGGCCATAACAACCAACAGTAACCTGGTCAATCCAAACTCATGTAAAACCCATTTTCAGCAAGCTGTGTGATCACAGGTTAGCTGTAATAGCTGCAGTGTTAGGACACCTCTGGTAGCCTGTCCTGTTATTACTGTAGTGGCTTGAACTACAAGGCAGTTTAAAATTCACATTTCAAAAGGAACAAAGATTAAAAATAGAAGTAATTAAAAAAATCCCATATGCTTTTTCTGCAGCTCTCAGTAAAGTTCTTTTCAGAGTCCCAAGCACAGCCACACAGCCTCTGGGCTGCCTTCCCTCTCATTCCTCTAGGATGGTTTCTGAATTAACAGAAGACATTGCCCCTCCTCTGGGATTTTCCAGCTGCCAATTTTGGAGATTCTATCCCAAACACCCAAAGCCAGCAGGAGACCAGACAGCCAGCAGAAACTCTTGCAGGCAGCACCACCTGACCCAGGCTACCAAAAGTCACCCCTAAGACTCTTGAAGGGACTGTGTATTAGATTCATTCCTGAAGCACTTCACATCTTGTGTAAAAAAACAAGTAAATACTTTTATCCCAAGTGTTGATTTCTACAGACAATACTGAAAGCTCAGAAGGCCTAGAAGCTTCAGGAAGCTGTCTAAAGCAAGTGGAACACTAGTGTGAGACAAGAATGATCTTTGCATGCAGTTAGTTGCCTCACAATGTCTTATTCTCCTGAAACACAACACTGAAACAATGACCAAGCACAGCCATGCTGACCCACTGGAAGGATGACTTGTCTGTTGGTGGAAGTAAGTAACTTTGATTCTTACCTCTTGGCCTGTCTCCTGTGAAACTGTAAAGATTACTCAACATTTGTATCCTAAAAATACTTGGGGAAGATGGAATGCCCTGAGTCCCTAACCAATTAAACCTGGCACACAAACACTAATACTGCATCTGAGTGAATACATCTGGACATTGCCACACTTATCCTTCACCACCGTGTTCCACAGGTAAGGCTCCCAGTGAGCAGCAGATAAGAGATGGTAACATCCACATTCTTCTTTATACCTTTCATACTTGACATTTCTCACAATGAGACTGAAAAAACCAAAACAAGCAGTAGTTCTAGAAATAGTAAAGCCTGGTTTCTTCCAGCCTTGTGTCCTAACTGCAAGGTCTGCTTGAATCTTTCTCTACTGTCAGAATACTTTCTTGTATATCTTCTCAGGAACATAATAAATCCACTAATAAAGTTCTTGTCTGGCCAGTCACAAAACTTGCCATTTATTTTTGTTACCTCCCACTGTTTGCCAATTTAGTTAAAACTGTCTTACAGGTTTAGAAAATGCCAGCTGAGTGTTGTAGTTTGAAAACTGCCAAATTTTCAGGTGTTGATTTTGGTTCTTTTAAGCTGAAAGAGCATTTTATTTTGAAGATGGGGGCAGCTCTCTCCCACCAGACCCCAGGGCCAGTGTCCTAACCCTAGAGGTGATTGGTGGACAGAGTCTATAAAAGGGAGTGGACTTCCTGTTTTCTTCCCTTCTGGTCCTGTCTCTTGGCAGAGAGAGATGAGAGCTTAGCCAGGCTGAGAGCCTCCCACTGTCACGCCCCCCACACACCCCTCCACACCCCACTCATTCAGGGCTTGGGGTTGGGGTGGGGCAAGCAAGGGTTCTAGGTGTAGCTGCCCTACTGGGGTGATGAGATCACAACTCTCTTGACGGGGTTAAGGCCTGGCTGTAAAGTCAGCTGCTGCAGTTCACCCAGAGGGCCAAAGCTCCCCTTTCCCTGAAGGGTGGAGCACAGAAGGAGGTTGGACTGATGCCACAGCTCTGCTGTGGGGTCCAGCCCTGGTCCGATTCTTGGCAGCAGGCTGAAGTAAGAACCCACAGCTCCCACATACTCTTCTTTCAGATGGATTGCCTTTAAACATGCCAGACAGCGGTGAGCTCTTAACCCTTTCCAACCCTTGGAGCCATAACCACTTGGGAGATGGAAAAAGAAAGACGAAAGAGGACCAGGGCCCTGAATCAAGCCTGTTCACCACAGCAGGTGTTGCCCCACATGACCAGTGCCATGTTGCCTCTGTTCCTACCTGAGGCCTGACAGCAGATGCTGTATGTTTCTGCCATTGATATATGGAGAAGCCTTTGATTTAAGAGAAAGAGATCATAAGTACTGATCTCCTAAACCTCTGGCAAACAAAAAGACTAGGGTTTTATTATATTCCTGCATCTGCGATGCTGCTACAGCCTCAAGAGGAACTCCTAAGCCAAGGAGAGTTAGAAGCAAACCCATACAGGGGAAGCTGACATCTGCAAGAGGACCAGAAAAGGGACTTTTCCACAAGCATCGTGATGTAAGAGGGCCTCAGGAGCCATACTGAGTTCTATGGATGGAAGGGATGGCTGAATTCCCCCTCTAGTTAAAATGTGTTAATGTACACTTTCTTTTTCCAGAGCTCTTAGTTGACGCCAAACCCCAATGACTTAGATGTCTCCCTTTTCTCTTAGTGTGTGTGTAAAGGCATTGTGATACAGTTTCTATTTTACCTTTTTTTAAATTTTTTTATTACTTGGGGATTTTTTTTCCTTTTCTTATTGGTGATGAGTTCAATAAATTATTTTCTTTCTAGCAAAGTTCCTTCATTGCCTGTTGAATTCTCAGCAAGAGCTGGTTGCTGTGCTTGGATTGCAGATAGCAACCCAAACCAGTTTAGGCCTTCACTCTAACGCATGACACCAAGGTGGTTGGACAGACACACAGCCCAATTGACTGCTCACTGACAAATAATAATTGCGCAGTCTTTTATTCTTAAGCAACTCAATTAAAAATCTCACCTGAAGGTTGCTAAAGCAGAAAGAAATCTATATAATTCTTGGTTTTTTGTATGAGTTGTGAGATTTCAGAATCACTCAAGCACCACCCTGATTATCACTTATTAAATCTCATAGTATTATGAGAAGTATTATTATTCTCTTCTTAGAGAAGTCAAGAATTAAAGGGAAGCAAAACTAAGTTACCTGTTTTCTTCCTTTAGGGAGCATCATAACCAAGTCAGATGTGTGGGCAATGCCATGAAATATTTTGCACCAATATTGTAAAATAAAATATTGTAACTCCAGGCCATGGATATGGTAACAACAGCAGCTGTACTGCATTATACCACTATGGCATATGCTTAATGACATAGGTTGAAACTATGAGTATCAAGCTGATTGGATGAGAAGACTGAGGTTTGCAAAACCGGAAAGGATGTTTCATCATAAAAAGCATATTAATGTCATTCAGCGTTCTACCTAAATCACCTAAGAGGTAAAAACCATATATTTATTTAGTCCAAGGTCAGGGAACCACATCATAGCCCCAGGTCCAGCTGTGTTGGGGAGGTACCATACAAAATAAGAAAACAAAGGCTGATTTGGTCTCTCAGAAATGTTTGGTTATGCAAAGGACAATCAACATAACATACTTCTATTCAAAAGTGTGACCAGAATATTTAATTACTTCATATGCCATTGTGAGTATTCCAGCTGAAATGCAAACAGAACAGTTACTGCTGATCATTACAGCTTTCTTAACATCAAGTATGTTAATAAAGGAAGGAAGCTAATTTATAGACCAGGGAGTATAATTTTGTCTAGAAATACCAAGCAAGCTAAGGAATGTAAAAGACCAACTCTGAGAAGTGAAGGGCCTTTCCAGCTTCAAAGCTTCTTTAACTGGAACTTCTTGAAGCTTGCCAGGAAACTAGTTTTGACTGAGTTTAAGGATTCTAAAACAGTGAGAGTTCCCTAACTTCCTGTCACCTTGCATTGTATCGTGTCTAGCTCAGCAAATACACACAGGCAGACAAAAAGACATCCATCCTAGTATCAGACACCTCTGAGCTCCTCTAGTCCCAAAATAGAGATAGAAAAAGCTTGAAAAAGAATTAGTCTGTTGTAAATTGAAGGCAAGTTTCTTGCTGTTAATGGCAGAATTACAAGCATTACATTAATAAAGTCTACTCACATTTTTATTGACTGTCAGATTACGATAAGAAGACTTACATTTCTGATCAAACACTGAAAGTATTACAGAAAGATGCAAGTTCTGCTTGAAGAGAACATGGTGCAATGCTAATATTCTTTTTGCTACAGGACATAAGAAGAATTCTGGCAAATAAAAATATTGATAACAATTTCTTATATGTTTCATAATCACAATCTTCTTATGCTGATAACGCAAGACACTTGTAGGTACACAACATGCTGGAAAATCACTGAAGAAATATCCATTTAATCATGCTCATTATGGACTGTTTAGCTTTTTAAACGTTGGTTTACATCAAGGTATCAAGATGCATTTAGGATACCTTATTCTACCCATTAGACACAAACGAATTACAATTGCATTGTGTTTGTATTAACAGCATTAAGAGCCCAGTGACCTGCAGGGTTTTCGACAAAATGATCATTCATGACAGCAACTTAATCTCACACATACCTTATCCAAATGCCTGACTCCAAACCAGTCTTATTACCCACTCTGACCATATCCTAAGCTAACAAATTAATTAATGGCAAAGCTTTATTTCCTTGTTACTCAATTAGTACAAAACAAATGCTCCTTTCTGTGTTAAATGCAAATTACTCTACACAATACTACACCCTCATTACACTTATGCCAAACAGCAGAGCTTTGATTCAGCTGAGTCTCTCAGGGTCCAAACCAATATCTATTTGTATTAGTACAATTCTATTAAAAAAAACCCATCTTTCTATATTCAATGAAACTGAGTGTCTTAACACTTTTCTTAACACTTGTTCCATTTGAAAGAATAAATATCAAGCAGATGTCAGATTGTTTTGTTCACATTATTTCACTGGTACACTGCTGTCAGCAGCCAGCCCAGATGCCCACAGAATAAAGCCTAATTAATAGGAAGCAATACTTGTCACTAAAAATCCAAAACTTTACCTCAGTGGGAAGTTCTGAATTAAAAAAAAAAAAAGTGAAAAGCTGCCTTTGTTCTATCAAAGACTTGACTAAACTACAAATTACATGTTCAATTATCCTATTCAAATTTGAGCAATATAAAAAAGTTTTCAGTACTGTGTATTATCTCCGATTACTAACCAGAGCTGTGTGAAGGTATGAGTGTATTAACTGATCTATGAGATAAAACATACATTACTTGTGGGAAAGCTAAACAGCTTCTGATTTTATCATAATCAAGGTGCCACACAATCACCCATGTTTATATAGGCAGTAGTTCATAAACAGTAAGTCACTGGGCTTAATTAGAGACATCCTATGAGCACCTTCAGCTCTCATCTAATTCAATGAAATTAGCAGAACAGCTCAGCACCTTGCAGGATTTTTACTAGTAATTATGTAAAAAACACTATAAATTTTCTACTTCTAGGTCATAAAATTAAAGAGGAATACATTTTAAGACAACTGTCACAAAGGAAGGTGATGATGAATACAGCTGCCTTGAGCCCCTAAAATTTTACCATACATCAATCAGAAAAAAAAAAAACCCAACTCAAAACCACTGCTAACCTGTAGAAATGTCTTCTGTTACTGATCTTGAAAGAGTGGCTTATTCTGAAATAGAAAACATATGATAAAGCATAATGTGGTGGTGGCTATTGTGGCTATTGTACAATGATCTCTCTGTAGTCTTCATAGTCTTTCACCATCAATTAATGAGGTGAGTTCTGAAAACATGAGAGAGATGGATTAATTTCCCACACCTTAAGAGTTCTCACAACACAGCAAGAAGAGCTTTTTCTTTTATGTGACTCAGTAGACGGTGGGAATTGTTTTTCACAAATTAACTTTGCAATCATGCTTCTTCTGTCCCAAAGTTCCATTAAGCTTATTTGATAAGATACAGAAAGCTGAGAAAGATGTAGGTAATTAAGTAAGTAAAACAAGGTGTGAAGGATTTGTCAGGTTTACATTCAGCTGCATATAAGAACACTATACAGTTCCTTCTATTTAAAAAATACTGCTAATGGCTCATCATCCACATACATTCTAATCTAATCTTACCGATACTTTTACCAGTACAAATTTATTAACCAGTTTGCTAATATGACGGCTTTTCTGAGAAAATGGTATCAGAAAAATTAATAAATAAATATTAAGCTCAACTAAATCAAATCCATTCTAAATCAGACTTTTAGTCTTTTGCAAAAGATCCCTGAAGGCTCCATTTTTCTAATGGGAGATCTTCCTATCTGGTAAATGTGCAGTGGGAAGTCAGTATGACATGTTTACAACTTCCTCCATCCTCCTGAACCATTCATGGAAAAAGCTTAGCAAGGAATGCAGATGTGAGCAGTCTCAAATTTATGGTTAACGGGTTTTGACCAACAGAGCCAATCTTTTCTATTGTAAGCAATCAAGCTTAAGTTGATGTGAGACTGGATACTAACTGTGTGGTCTTTTGTGCCTGTTTGAATGGGTGGGGAAAGATTTTTTTTTTTCCAGGGAGTTGGCTTAATTTTGTCTGCAGATACAGTGGTGGCTGGTTCAAAGCCAAACCAACAGAAATGAAAGAGTTTTGTGTAGAAAACTTGAAATAAAACAGAAGATCACAATATTTTCAATCTGTGAAATAGATATATTTAAAGTAACAAACTTAAGGAATAGGCACTTTAAATACTTAAGAGAATAGTACATGAATTTTGTTTAGGTAGTACTTTTCTTTAAGATGGCTATTTCTTTTTCATGTCTTTTTTTTCTGGTTTATTTGCAGTACAGATTTGCATGGTCTGAATGAATGAATAAAGATAAGTCCTTCCATCCCTTTCTCCACAGAAGACAAGGTACTGAAAGTAATGCAGCCCTGTGAAACGTGTATTATCAGATGCCAGGGAGCCTGATTGTCACACATTTTGGAGAACATTTTAAAAAAAAAAGTTGTATGGTTAGCAGTAAAAATTAATAGGAACATAAAAGACAACTGGCACAAATTCCTTTCCTGCAAGTTATTGTTCCTGAAAAATTGAACAGCTGAAGGCAGATGTTTTGTGTAAGTAAAAGGCTGGAGGGCATTGGAATCACAAGCTGGAGAAATACAAAGGACTTTGCACTTTCTAAGGCTCTCCTTATCAAATCTATTTCTACATTCAAGCATTAGTTTATTTTAAATCATTCTTACCCTGCATTCGAGCTAGTGAAACAAAAAACCCCATATTTTGTAACATATTAAAGTCTCATTTTATGCACCAAGACAGGTTGCTTATATTAAGACTATCCTTTCCTGAGGAAAAGATACCTTTTGGTATTACCCTATGAATTTATGATGAACTAACTATCTTGAAAAACCAAACTGACACATAAATATCAAATTGTTTTGAACAGCTCTCTATAAATTCTATTACCAGCAGCTCTTATAAGTAGACAGGATGATAATATATCTAAAAAAAAAGCATTTATCTGTCTTTTTATTCTCCTGTTCAGTATTTTCTCTCCAATCCCAAACTATTGCAGTCTACTGTGAAGTTCCTTTTGAACCAGAATTTTGAAAGAGTCAGATTTTTAAAGATTTAGCAAAGATGCAGGTAGGCATTTTCAATGCTTTTGGCTCCTAATTTCTATGGAGATGAATGGGAGCAAAGATACCAACTACTTTAGAAAATGAATTTTCTGCTAGAAATCTGGCATGAGTTGCTGTTTCAATTTTCTATGGGATTATCAAAACCAGGGAAGTCTGGGAAACTTGCATGTTTTTCCAGATGCCTGCTATATCATTCACTTGGAAATTGGGAATTAATACTGCGTCAGAGGTAAGTAAGAGCAAATATGTATCCATAGGAAACAATATGTAAATCTTACACAGAAACTTCGAGATTCATAACACTCTCCTTGGAATTCCAGCTGTTGCAATCAGGAAATCACATCAAAATCTTTGTTGGCATTTAGGACGTGTGAATCTTCGTGTTTTCAAAGTAAGACTGAAAACACAGAATAATAGAATCCTCTAGACTCAGAATATTGGAAGACAAAGTGAAGCCAAGAATTTAATTTCAATGTCACATTCTTTAAGATATTCTCACCTTTTGGTTTGCAGTGCTGTGGCAGACAGGTATAGCATGATTTTCTTACTATCTTCTCCTACTTGATTGAACTTGCAAATGCCTTTACTGGCTGTTACATTACAGGACCTGGGCTGGTATCTTCTGGTTTTTAAATGATACTTGAGAAGAAAATTTTAAGAAAAAAGGATCTTATCTAAGACTCTTTTTTTCCATATTTAATTGGTAATTCTGTATCCCTGATCTATAGAATAAAGACCCAGAAATGTGGGAAAGATAGATGTTAGGAACACCTAACAAAACAAATCTGCTTGAGGCTCTTGAAATCTGCATTTGTATCACCTGAGCTGTAAAATCAGACAAAGAAACAGAATTACTTACATATATATATATATTAGTGACAACTTACTGCTGAATTCCCATACTTCACACTAATTTGATACATGATTCATAGTGTAGCCCCCAGAACAGCAGTACATTTATCCACCAAGATACTCAAATACAACAAAAAAATCAACAATCAAATAGAATGGTCAGATCTTTTCTTCCAAGACATCTTGTTTAAGAAAAATACAGTAAGGCCACAGATTTGCTTCTGCTATCATAAAGATTCTGCCATTTTAGTCTGCTGTCATCATATCAATTCATCCATCAATAAACATAAGTTTAAGTCTTATTCAAGAAAATCCATTAAAAATGTCTGAATGGTAGAGCAAAGATAGCAGTCTGAAAAGCAAACATACCATCCATAGCTATTTCTATAAGACCTAAACAGCTTACGCTGTACTGTCAAAAATTACTTTTTCCCATGAATTTTAAAACTGATGTGGCAAAAATAATCATCCTTTGTGCCTATAGTGCAGTGTTTATGTGTTTTCCCTTGTTCAGCTTTCCACCCAGGAATAAATCATTGTTCCTGCAATTTTCCAGCAGTGCTCTTGTAGTTCTACCTGCATAGAACTGCATTACAGTACACAAATCTTCTGTTTTGGGAAGAAAAACACACAAAGACTTCTCATGAGGTCTTTGTTATCAAACAGGAAAAAAATATTAGTGAAGATATTCAGTTGTAGATGGCTTGACACAGAATTTCTCTTATCCCGAGATTATTTCTACTACTTTATTTTCAAAGTGTCTTTGTTTTCCAGGTTTGCACCTTTGCTGTATTATGTTATTATCATATTTATTAGAATTATGAGAGTATTACTGTGAATAGGGTGTATACTTCGTACATTCTTTATATTGGTTGTGTCCCCTCCCATCACCAAAACCATTCCAATTCTTTGTCAAGCTGTGGAATATTCATATGGCCTCTGGACTTCATTAGTTCAATCAGTCATCACAGCAGCATTAGATGCAGTGCTTGTCACTGTTGGGTTATAAATTATGGAAAATATGTTGAATACATTACTGACTTCACAATGACAAAAAAGAGCAAAAAAGGAAAGCACTGTGCCAAGGCTCACAAATCAGCAGAGACCTTGAAGACGCATTTAGCTTAAGTCATGCAAGTGGATTCATTGATTTCACTACGTATCTTCCTTTGCATCCCTTGAAACAAAATATTTTTGCACAGTTTTTAAAGGAGTCAAATACAGAGAAAATCCCAACTTCAAGTCTTTTGCATTTCAAAGCATTAGCATTTCAAAGAAGGAGGATTGATTTCATAATAATACTTCCTGTACTAATGATGCCCCTAAGTACACCATCATATTTGACATCTGGACTTTTTATTTCCAGTTTGAAGTGTTATTCATGCTGTGATCCCTAACCTAGGTTGGGAAACCCTTTGCAACACAGTTGAAAGAAGTAATCTGAGGTTTGTAGGTCTTGGGGTGCTGAAACCTTAGATAGCTGGCTTCCAGGAATAACATCAGGTCAACACACCAGCCAAATTAAAGGGCATTTCTGTGTGGGGGCTATACAGACGGTGCTAATCTAGGACAGGTCATGCAATGCCACAGAAATACAACTGTTCATTCAGGTCAACAAACCAGAGATATAAGTATTTGCTAGACATTCAGAAGTTAATCACCTCTGACATACACATCAAATTTAATCATGTCTGAACAAATACTGCCATTCATTTATTTTTTCTCCTACTATAAATATTTTTCTGAAATAGATTTTTTTCTGAAATTGACTTACTACCATGCAAACCAAGCCTACAGTCATCTTTTTAGGGGTTTATATGCTTTAAATGAGCTGAAGTAAGAGAATGTGTCTCCCTTAGAGCCACAACACAAATGCAAAGTTTCTTAGCAGTTTTACTTTGGCTCAGTTCCATTATTTCCAGTTAGTTAGATTTTTTTTTCAAACTCTCTGAGAAGTTTAATTCTTCTCCTCACAATGTTTATACAATTTAATTCATTCTGCCAACATCCCTCCTCATCATCTTGTAATTGTAGTTTCCTCAAGTTTTACACTTTGTCAGATTCACAAGTATTGTTTAAAGAGGAAGCAAACTAGCATTAATCAAGTTCATGAGGGTCTGTGCAACTTTCAGGGAATATTTTTCCCTGCCCTGTGTGATTCACTCTTCACACAAATAGACTTTACCACATTCCTGTTTTATTCTCAATGATAGAATTGTTTTGGTTGGAAAAGACCTTTGAGTCCAACCATTAACCCAACTCTACCATGTCCACAGCTAAACCATGTTCCTAAGTTCCATGTCTGCATGACTTTTAAACACATACAGGCATGATGATTTAACCACCTCACTGGCAGCCTGTTCCAGTGCCTGATGACCCTTCCAGTGAAGAAGCTTCTCCTAATGTCTAACCTAAATTTCCCATGGTGCAACTTAAGACTATTTCCTCTTGTCCTATCACTTGTTACTTGTGAGAAGAGACCAACACCCACCTCTCTACAGCCTATTTTCAGGCAGCCGTGGACAGCAATGATGTCTATTTTGAGCCTCCTTTTCCTCAGACTGAACAGTTCCAGCTTCCTCAGCCATTTGTCATACAGTTTGTTCTCCAGATCCTAGACCCATATTGTTGCCCTTCTTTGGACTCACTCCAGCACCTCAATGTCCTTCTTGTACTGAGGTGCCCACTGGGGTCTCACCAGTGCTGAGTACAGGGAGGCAATCACTTCCCTACTCCTGCTGTCTAACTATTTCTGATACAGGCCTGGATGCTGTCAGCCTCCTTGGTCACCCGGGCACAGTGCTGGCTCATATTTAGACAACTGCCAATCAGTATTCCCAGATCTCTTTCTGCCAAGCAGCTTTCTTAGTCTGTACACCACCCCAAGCCTTTTAACTAACATCTTCAAAAATATAGTGCAACTGAAAGAGTTCAAAGCAGGTTTTCTTTAAAAACCTGAGCTTATGAATACCAGCTTTTACATTTTACCAGATTTTGCCATGCAGCTTGTAAACTATGCATTTAGAGCTTCACCAGAATCAGTAGAATAACACACCACTTAGTCCTGCAGCACCTTTGACCTTGTAATTTTGAATGTTAAAAAAAACAAACCTGCAATAAGATAATAAAAAATGCAGAAGGCAGGTGGTAATATTTAAGTATATCCCTTAAAACATTCAAACAAAAAAGGAGATATTTGCAAAGGTTTTAACTGGAAGCTCATGTATGTGAGATACAATGTAATGAAATATGCCGAGATATGACCCACTAATGACAACAAGATGAGAACAGTGCCACTGATTTCAGAGTGAGCACAGTGAGGCTTTCTAGATAATCATACACCAGTCTGCTGAGCCACAGCCAGACTCTGCAGGTAATCAAATACAAGCTGCTCTTCTGATGATCATGAGTAGATCACAAAGACTTCTGTGCAATACACATGCTTTACACTTCTCAGCCTAGCATCTGCTTCTTTTATATACGTCTCGCAAATCTTTGCATTGGGAGTCCCTGAACAATAAAATTTTAGAAGAGCTTTCGTTGGTTATATTTATTTTCCAAATGTGTGCAGGTGTGAGAGGCAGAAAAGTTTGGCTTTTAAAGCAAAAACATCCCTCATTTGCACACCTGCACTTTTGGCTAGGGTTCAGAATTCTGAAGGCCTGTAAGTATCACTGCATTATGATTGACAGCAATGTTTAATATTTAGTAGGTCCTGTGCATTAACTAAGTTTATCAAAAAGAAATTTGTGTGGCAAATATTTGTGTGCTATCCAACTGGCTAAATCCAGGGCAAATTATATCAAATTCTTATACCTATTGAAGTCAACATAGTATCATATGTGCTGAGAAGTTTAGGCTTGGTTATAGATCTAACACAGCTGTAGCACTGACCAGGACAGAAAAGGCATTATCTACCCTGTTATCTGAACCACCTTCCTTCCAAATCCTCAAGAAGCCACATTGGATGAGATAACAGTCTTCTCCTCAATCAAAATTTCAACATAGCACCTGCTGGTTTACTGTATTAAACAGCAGCCAGATCAATACACACCAAATCTATGAAACCTCCCCACAATTCCCATGGGATACACATGTGATGTATTGATTCACTCAGGACATGTGGCCAAGTTACTGGACTATGGTTCTAAGCTTTCTTTTTTACAACACCTTTAATTGGTAAAGAAACTTGTGAACACTTGCCTAGTTCTTGATGAGCATTTGGAACAGCTTTCTCAGTGATTGTTCCATATGAGAACAAAAAATGCTTCTCTACTATTTTTATTATGTGTTTCTCAGATAACTATCTTTAAACGCTGCATTGTCAGAATGTTTTTAACTAAACACACTGAAATGAGAAATCACCAGCTATGAATCTTCCCTTCTTCCCAGTTGTATTCCCATGGATTTCTCTAAAATCCATTCTCCTTTTCAAGCCAAAATTTTTTTCAGGCTGCTACATACAGTAACTAGCAGTAGCTATCAGGCCAATGTGTAAATATTTCTGGTCAAAATGCCTCAGACAGAAAAAAGGCACCTATACCATTTTTGTCAATGACCTAAGTTCCCTGTCTGCAGTGGTGGGCAGTTCATTCCTGACTCAATCCCAAGGGTATCATACAGACATTAGGGTTGACTGTAAAGCAGAGACGTGAAGTTTGAAATGCAAGGTAATATGGCAGCAAGACTTGGACAGGCTAGAGAGCTGGGCAGAGAGAAACTTAATGAGGTACAACAAGGATAAGTGTAGAGTCTTGCACCTGTGCAAGAACAACCCCAGGTACTAGTGTAGTTGAGGTCTGACCTGTTGGACAGCAGTGTAGGAGAAAGAGACCTGGGAGTCCTAGTAGACAGCAGGATGACTATGAGTCAGCAACATGCTCTTGTGGCCAAGAAGGCCAGCAGCATTCTGGGGTGCATCAGAAGGGGTTTTGTTAGCAGATTGAGACAGGTTATTCTCCCCCTCTACTCTGCACTTGTGAGGCTGAATCATTGTGTCCAGTTCTGGGGCCCTCAGTTCAAGAAGGGCACAGAGCTGCTGGAGGATGTCCAGCATAGTGCAACAATGATGAAGGAAGTAGAACAGCTCCCAAATGAGGAAAGGCTGAGGGAGCTGGGTCTCTTTAGCTTGGATAAGAGGAGGCTGTGCAACTTGGTCTAGGCGATCCTGCTGTGGCAGGGGGATTGGACTAGATGATCTTTCGAGGCCCTTTCCGATCCCTAATGATTCTATGATTCTATGACTCTATGATCTCTTTCTTGTAAGCTGAGAATGTGGGTAGAGGCTCCAAAGTGCAGATAGAAATATTAAGGTGATGTATCAGGAAAAGTTCCCCAAGGATTTTTGCCAACACTTGGAAGAGAATGCCTCTGGTGACTGCATGTCCCCAAGAAGGCTTTTGAGGACCAACAGACCAAAAGAATGGCTGAGGTACAGCTGATCCTGGTTTGGAACCAAGAGATTCACTACATGACCACTACCAAGGAAATTGTTAATGTGTATAGGCCTTATTTTAAATCAAAACACCACAAAAGGCAATTTAGCCCTCAGCTGCATGGATGCCATGCATTCAGAGCAAAATCACTCTAACACCATGGACTCAGCTCTTCTTTAACCCATTTTCAACCATATACTACTTTTGTTCCTTTCAAGGTACTGTCCTTCATGTATACATTAGTTTCCTGGCTCATTTGCATAATTTTTTTTCACAGCCTTTCAATACTTTAGGCTTATATTATCATTCAGTTTTCCAGTCACTCTCCTTGCCAGCTTCTTTACCCTCCATTACCTTGTCTGATAGAATTTAGATTGCTGTTCCAGTATCTACTTCACTGGACCATTTAAAAGTCATTCTTAAGCACTTTTGTATTATTTCTATAGCAACTTTCATTTATTATTCCAAAACGCATTACACATTGTACATACAGGTCTAAGATTATGAGGAGAAAATATATCTTAGGTAGAAGTCTTTTAGTAATGGAATACTTTGTAGCTTTTTCAAGCAGATGATTCATCTACCAAGAATAACTTTTTATCATGTCACCGGAACAAAAAGACTTCCAGTGCATAAAAGCGTGACTACAACACTATGATAGAGAGTGCCTGTTATTAACCTTACAGTGCATTTTGTGTTTATATTTAGTGTTTTAATTGCTGTACTTGCAAAGTCTTTTATTTTTCTTACTTCTTCACTTGACCATGAGTCTGAGGCACAAGAAAATATTGTCTTCATTTAAATACTCTTATCTTAGTGCTTACTGGTACCCAAACCAAAGATTTCATTCTGTCTGCTATAAACACAAGGATTATTCCTTCCACACCACATTTCATTACTATAGGGTTCCAGGTTAGACTTGGACCTAGGTCTGCTCACAGTGCTCTTGTAACTATCTTTAGTTTTCACAGTCCACTGTTCCACTCCATTTTCCTTTTCATAACCTCTCATTACCATTAACTTTTATGTTAATCTTTCATGAACTAAGATTACCTTTTCTATCAGGTTTATATGCTGATTGACAAAATGGGCCTCAGACCTCCAGTATCCCATTACATTAAATGTTTTGCTATTGATTTGTAAAACAGATGAGAAAGGGAAAAATAATACAAGTGCAGTAATGTAGAAGACCCTGAAAGACGAGCAGGTAGTGAAGGAAGCACATGGAATTTCATGTGTGTGAAAACAGTAGAATAAGCCAGATAAAGACAGAGAGAAGAAGAGACTACTGTCATTTATAGGTTGGGAAGCATCTTTGCACACTTAACCTGGGGAACAGCAGTTATACCAAGCAAGAAGACAACAGTAACTGTTTGAGAGCCCCAGAAGAGCAAGGGCTAAAGGAAGCACTGGTCAAACACAGTATGTGTCCCAGAACCAATCATATCCAGTGAAAATAATCTGCCCATTTGGAAGCTCTGAAACAATTTAAGACTGGGAAGAGGTGAATTAGAAGAGATGGAAAGGGTAAGGTTTGGTCTGCCTGGATGAACTGCACAGCTGGTTGTAATGTAAATGCCCAGTAGTCCTGGTTTGAGGATATTAAAAATGTGTTGTATACTGGAAGGAGGGATAATGGTCATACCTATAGAAAGCCTCTGTCATTTGTCTAGTGACCAGCCCAGCCTTAACCCATGACACCTGTGAAGACCTTGTAAATGGTACAATGAGGCTTTCAAACATTCTTTTCACCCTAGGATGGTCATATTTTTAAAAAAAGAAATTAAGAACAGATGCAAAGGCAATTTTCAGTATTGTCCATATATATGGTGTGCAAACAATGTAAATGCTGTGTGAAGTGCTGATCTTCCCATCCCAGAAAGGATGTAAGAGAACCAGAAGGAAATGTGCAACAATGATGACTGGAAATATGAGCAACAACTGTATGCACAGAATTAGACTCTTTGGCTTGGAAGAAGGATGACTGGAGTGCAACATAGGTCTATGAAACAATCGGTAGAAAGTAGCTCATGGATTCAGCATGCAGCAGGTCTAAAACATACAAAATTAAACACTTCCTAACACAGTTAACTTCCACCTGAAATGCTGTGGAAGCCAGAAGTATAGACAGCAGAGAAAGGTAATGGCACATCAAGGCTTTTCAACATCATTGTTTCAGATGAAACAGACGGGTATGAAAGTCTCTAAGTTGCCATTTACAGAAAAGTGGGATGGCACCATTCAGTATTATTCAGTATTTGCCCTTTTCCTTTTATTTTTTCCAAAACATCTGTTACCGTATATTGAGAAACAGTACTCTATTTATATCTCTTTGCTCTGTTTGTATCACAATTTCAGCGTTTTAAATGCAATTACTTAATGGTAACAGGAGAAAGCAGCAGTAAGTACACCATTCTGTATCTGTAAATCTACACTTATACACAGAGCAATAATAAAATAACAGCAGAGGCATGTGAAAATCAATTATTTACATGCCATTGTGCACTCCTTTCAGATGGCATTATAAAACTAGTCAGACAACTGCCAAAACTATGTTCTATTCCCATTCATTTCATGAAACAGAATTCACTACTGTGAGACATTAAACAAATCAGCCATGTGAACATCCAGTTTCCAAGAAACTTAGTGCAAAAGCACCAAGCTTGAAGTTCATCTCTTCCTGAATATGTTACTTGAGTGAGGGAAATGGTGCACGATTACTGAGCTGCATGAACTCATCATCTAGTCACAGAGGAATTTAGGGGAATGAAATGATTCAGTGTCTCAGAAATTGCAAGGGTGGACTGGAGTATGTGTTCTGAACAAATAGGATTAAACACATAATGGCAAAAGCAGAACCACAGAAAGAAAGCCAGTATCTGTTGGATAGATTACTGTTAGTTACGGGATATTTTCAGCAACAATTTTGGTTAAGATGTATTGAATTCCTCCTAGTGCATTGTGATGTAAACTTCTAGTAATGCTCACCAGGGAAAAAGGACCAGCAAACTCTTAACTGTCTGAACAGAAGTTCCAATCCTATGTAGGGTGACAAGTTTTTGCTGCACACCAATATTCTCTATATATTGCTCAGTGTTCTGAAGCATTTCTTGGCCCCTACATATTCCTTTGCTTTATAATACAAAGTCTATTCCAGATTGATTTGGTCTCTACTATGTCATTAATATTCGCCTGAATAGAACGAGTAGCTGCTACTTTACAATGAAAAACAAAGAAGGAAGGAAGAAAAGAAAGGAAAGGAAGGAAGGAAGGGAGGGAGGGAGGGAGGGAGGGAGGGAGGGAGGGAGGGAGGGAGGGAGGGAGGGAGGGAGGGAGGGAGGGAGGGAGGGAGGGAGGGAGGGAGGGAGGGAGGGAGGGAGGGAGGGAGGGAGGGAGGGAGGGAGGGAGGGAGGGAGGGAGGGAGGGAGGGAGGGAGGGAGGGAGGGAGGGAGGGAGGGAGGGAGGGAGGGAGGGAGGGAGGGAGGGAGGGAGGGAGGGAGGGAGGGAGGGAGGGAGGGAGGGAGGGAGGGAGGGAGGGAGGGAGGGAGGGAGGGAGGGAGGGAGGGAGGGAGGGAGGGAGGGAGGGAGGGAGGGAGGGAGGGAGGGAGGGAGGGAGGGAGGGAGGGAGGGAGGGAGGGAGGGAGGGAGGGAGGGAGGGAGGGAGGGAGGGAGGGAGGGAGGGAGGGAGGGAGGGAGGGAGGGAGGGAGGGAGGGAGGGAGGGAGGGAGGGAGGGAGGGAGGGAGGGAGGGAGGGAGGGAGGGAGGGAGGGAGGGAGGGAGGGAGGGAGGGAGGGAGGGAGGGAGGGAGGGAGGGAGGGAGGGAGGGAGGGAGGGAGGGAGGGAGGGAGGGAGGGAGGGAGGGAGGGAGGGAGGGAGGGAGGGAGGGAGGGAGGGAGGGAGGGAGGGAGGGAGGGAGGGAGGGAAGGAGGGAGCGAGGGAGGAAGAAGATTCTACTAAAATTGAATGCCCTCTCATTAGAGAGATGGTGAATGTCTACATATGATTTCCTTGAATTTATTGTCACTACTGAGCTTTTATTATTCTAACTTACAATTTCAACAGAGAAAAATTGTTGGAAGCTTTTATTTTCTCTGTTTAATATCTACCTTCTATTAAATGTTATGAAAGACATCCACTTTGTTATCTGAATTACAGCTTCTGTGTATGAAATTCAGAATTTTTCCCTTCATTCATACTGAGACCCTTAGCTGAAAGACCGAACACTAGGTTATGGAGTGCAATCTTTTTTCGTAATGAAACAAACCCACAATGTTTCAATGAGGACAGAGAAAGAGGCTTAGAAACTGAGTTACATAAATAACATTCCTAGTGATCCAAAGTTTAGTCAAGTCATTCAGTGTAAATGGAAAGAGAAGTCCAAAAAACACAAAGGAGAGCTTTTAAAATTCAGACAAATGACAAAGTTGTACAGATTAAGAACATAGGATCAATATGTTTCCATCTACTGAAATTAGTCTATATTAAATATTTACATTCTGAAAGTATCATGATGTACCTGATTTCTATGAGTTTGAAAAATGGATCAAACATAAAAATCAGAGTTTATACCTGCTCTTAAAGTACATGAGAAGTGATGAGCCCAGGATTCTCATGAAGCCTGAGATACCTGCCTTAAGCTCCTGCAATAGAAACACTTCTTTACAAACAAATAAACTAGAATTAGAATTTCAATTAGTTTTTAAGTCCATTAAGATCCTTCAATATTTCAATTATTATTTCTTGTGCCATAATTGTAGCCATTTACTGAGTCCATCTGTTTTAAAATACACACTTCTACAATTACTAGTAGAAAGAAACATAATATTCACAATGGATTGACTGGTGCCTAAAGGCATTTGAACCAAAGGTACCACAAAACTAGCAAATTACACTTCATTTATCATCTAACCTGATCTCACAAAACATGCAGGAATGTAAAAGTCTTGATAGCTCTTCTCCCTTTCAAATTCAGCTGATTTAAACATTATTGTTTGTGAAACCAAACCTGACTCTGTCTTTTTCCCAGGAAAACTAATTATTAGTGTAATTAATTATTGTCACTAAATTATTCTAATGGGTTTTTAGTGCTGCTCTGACAAAAAAAGCAAGTTTAAACCAGAAGTGGTATATCCACTTGCAAAACCACGTAATTTTCTAAAGAAATAGACGTGGATCAATAGAATAGATGGAACTGCAGAAAAGAATTACAAGGACAATGGGGAAGGAATATTCCTAATACCTCAGAATCTGACCTTAAAATAAAGGAGCTTTTTGTCATTGTAAACCTGGTAGTGGAGGAGTCAGAGCATGGCACTGGATTACTTTCTGTCCTACTTCACCACAGGAAGGTAGATCCCTTGTTGCAGGTATCTTAAAGACAGGGGATCAAGAGGAGCATATTTTCCCAGCCTGCCTTTGGAGTGGCCAGAAGAAGGAGTCTTGGCAGGGCTTGGCTTCCAGTAGTTAAAGGTAGGAGCTTTTAGGGAGCACAGCGACCAGGAGTAGGCAAACAGGATCATAAATGGCTATAGAGAGGCAGTTTGTGCAGCAGTTTGCGCAGGCAGGGTTGCAGACACAGTTTAGTTTTGTTAGGTGGAGTTTCCTTCTTGCTTCCAATCTATCATCTAATATCCTTTCCCTTGTTAGTAATGGTCAGGGTTAAATGATCAAGGGCTAAAAGAGCTGATGTGAGGGATTCATCTGCCCAGATGTTCCCCTTGAAAATGGACGTGGCTGTTCAGTCCCCTGACTCTAAGGAATATTTGAGTCTTATGTCACTGCAAGAGGGCAGTGCCAACAACACATGCATATGATGTGAGCAGATGAATGACCTGCTCTGCATGGTGGCTGAGCTAAGGGAAGAGGTGGACAGGATGAGGAGCATCCAAAAGTATGAAAAGGAGATAGATAGGAAGAGTGGTACTCTCTCATCTGTTAGAGCTGCCCAGGAGTCAGAGGAGCCTGGTATTCCCTAGCACCAGGAAGAAGGCACTCCTGACCTGGAAGAGGCCGAGGCTTCGTCCCACAAGGAAGAAGGTAGGGTTCTCCCTGATGACGAGGTATGGGAACAGGTTTCCACTCGTGGGAGAAACAGAACCCACTCCTGCCCCACTCTGCCCTTCCAGATGCCACCCTTCCATCTGCCCTTAGAGAACAGATTCAGGGCTCTCGATTTTGGGGATCAGGATGAGGATGAGGAGCTCAAAGAAATTCTCTTAACTAGA